>MU014702.1:146619-292655 GCA_011075105.1 Heteronetta atricapilla
AATCATTCTCATCTCAAACCTTGAGCTCTTTGTGTTGTCTTTTTCTCTCTCTTCTCTTTGAGGAGGGGAGGAGTGAGAGAGCGATTGTGGTGGAGCTCGGCTGCCCACTCGAGTAAAACCATCACAGGGGAATGGGCTAAAATTGCACCGGGGAGGTTTAGGTTGGATATTAGGAAGAACTTCTTTACTGAAAGGGTTGTTAGTCACTGGAATAGGCTGTCCAGGGAAGTGGTTGAGTCACCATCCCTGGAGGTCTTTAAAAGACGATTAGATGTAGAGCTTAGGGATATGGTTTAGTGGAGGACTTGTTAACATTAGGTCAGAGGTTGGACTCGGTGATCTTGGAGGTCTCTTCCAACCTAGATTATTCTGTGATTCTGTGATTCTGTGATTCTTTTATTCTAAAATAACAGCACTAAGCTTGTTTATTTACACTGAGACAAGATGATATTTGTGACAGCCTTGTCAATTGTTCAGTGACATGACACTAACTTTTTTCTTTAAATTCAAATGCACTTTATTTGTGTGTGTTTGTCTGCCTCTCCAGATTAACTCTTGTTTTCCAGATCAATATTCTCCAAAGAGTTGAAAAACTGCAAACAGCTGGTGAGCAAGACACATGGCTTTTGAATGCCTCATGCTGGGGCAGAGGTGTGATGACTGCCATGAAGAAAAGGTCAGCTATTCATGCACTGAACTTACAGTTCTCAGCTTGCTTGGTTGAACTGGACCACTTGTCAGTATTAGCTTTTGCCAGCAACCAGGAAGAATTTGGGAAATCATGAAATACCCCTATGAAGGAGCCCCACTGTGCCTTTGCAAAATTAAGACTCTTTTTGGCTTCTGCCAGAGCTTCCTGGTCACCCCATTGCTGTTCACTGCTACCTCTATTTCTGCGAGCTGCTGTGAAAGCAAGGATAAGCAGCAACATCCCTTCACTAAGTATTCCCCTTGGGAAAAGAGAAAACATTCACCCCTTCCTTGACAGAGCTTGGTGCCCCACAGCAACATGAGAAGAAACCTCTGGTCTGTTTTGACAGCATCTATTTTTCAGTCCTACTGAAGCTAGTGCTACAGATATCTTGGGCCAGGCCCAATGCCCTTCTGTCCCTGTTTCCCACATGAGAAGCAGGATAGATACAAAACAATGTATTGGTTGGTTATAGCTCTTAGTTGATAAAACCATACATATTTTCACATCAGCTGCTCAAATGTTAATTCTCAGCATAAATGGTTTGATTTTCAGAAGTGCTGCACATCCATTTTTCCCAAAGAATCAAAGGAAAGTGTCTTCTAGCAATGACAAAACCCCACAGCATCACTAGTGAACACAATAGCTTCCCCACAAGATTTAGTATTGGGGTTGGAGCCCTCAGCACCAGGCAACACTTCTGGCGGAGAACTTTCCTGCTGCACTGCAGCAGTAGATGTTTCTCTGACACGGAGCCACCACCACTGGAGGCTTTTGCTGCTCCCTTTTGGGGTTGGTTACAGGTATTCAGCTTTTCTATGAATTACTGTATAGAAATCCCCCCAAAAAGACTGTTTCTGTCCTGAGAAATGTAATGTGACTGAGATTCAAAGCACCTCTCCATCCAAATCTTAATCTTACATTAAGATCCATCTTAATGTAAGGTCTGCAGCGCAAACCTCATCAGGATGCCCCAGTGAGGCAGCAAACATTATAGCCCTCCCAGTGAGTCCGTTACATCTGAGGCAGTTTGTGCTTGCAATGAGCAAACTTAGCTTCCCTGGCCCCCATGAAGGGTTTGCCTTCGTAAAGAGCTGTCTGCGTCTGTAGAACCTGAAGACCTGTGATCCTTTAAAGCAAGATTGTCAGGAGAGTTTGATCACCTCTTAAAGGGAAAGAGGGTACTGCCTAAATGTGATCCATTTTCATTCTGCGTGGAGAATGAATGAATGAACCCCATAACTCAAGACAACCCTTGCTCCAGCTCTAAAAATGCCTGATGTTCAGCTTGAACATAAGCTATAACTTCCTAATTGCACTTGTTCTTGCACACTTTTTCATGTTCTGCCTAGGAGGACACACAGCCTTTTTTTTTTTTTTTTTTATCTGCTAGTCCAAGCCATCAGTTTTCCTGAGGCTTGCCTCAGCCCATGGACCTGCTCCCAGATCTTACTGGATTTCCTGTTCTGCTGCAAATGTTTTGCATTGTTGCTGTGCTCTGCTCCAGAAGTAGCTACCTTCTGGTACTGGCTACAAACAGCAGTCTGCCAACTTCTGTAAGGACACTGTGGAGAGAAGGCACACAGCAAGGGCAAAGGTGGGTCATGAATTATTTTTGAACTCTGATTAGCAGTAAAGTGGTGCCTGGGAATAAATGTTAAACTGTGGAATTCAGATGTGGCTGGCTGATTATTTACCATCTTCTGTTGACCCTAAAAGTCAATAAAGCTCCTGTACTACCCTTCTTTCAGATTCCCCTCTCCTTCCTATAATAGTGTGATTAAAATACCCTAGTTCAGGCCCAGCCTATTTGGATGATGCCATGTGCCTCTTCCCCATGGATTTCTTTGCTCTGGATGTCAGCCAATCAAGGCTTCAGCAATCTGATCAGCTGCATGATTTAATGAACCCTCCTTTCCTGGGGAAGGACACGTTCCTTTATAAAAACTGGTGAGATATCACATTCCACAGGATGACCTCTGCTTTCATAGGATGATGGGAGAAAATTGGTTTTGGAAATCGAGGAAGATTGCATCTTGTGAAACAGAATCCATAGAGTGACAGAGACCACTTTTCCATTCCAGTCCATTTGATTTTCAGGTTTTGGTTTCGATGGGGAACTAAATATAGTTTGGGTCACTGGACCAGAAGCACAAATAATTAAGAAGGAAAGAAGCCCCTCTCCCACTCCACTTCCTTACTCCAAGAAACTCTCAGAGCAAATGTACTGTGCTCAAAGCTGAATAAAGAAATAGAGCTCGGCCTCCAAGCCACTGGAGCAATCTTTGGGAGGAGAAGTATACTTTTATTAACAATATCCTGTAATATTGCTTTTGCTACTATTGCTCTGCCCAAAAGGAGGATTTGAAGAGGTCCAGGCATTCAGATTCATGCACCTGGACCCAGATGTGTTTTCTGGGGATCAAAGCCCCATTTAAACCCAGATAGTTTGGCACCTACGTAATTTTCAGGGCCCTAACCTGAATGCTTGAAAGAAAGAGGCTAAAATAGTTAATATGTATAACAAGTAGAGATTAACTTTGAGAGTTGTTTAGAGAACTTAAGAATGATTCTCTTTCATGAGGTCCTAAACTTGATGCTCTAGGCTAGAGTCTGACAGGCATGTTTATTCAGGATACATTTATTACTGAGCTATCCAGGGACATCCACAATTACTGTCATGAGACGTCTGATGATTAAAGAGTAGAATGAGCAAAACACAAGATTAAAGGCACAGAACAAGGAGCAGAGATGCCTGTCTTCCCTGAGAGTACCCACCTGACAGGAAGTCTTGAGCCATCCAGGAATGTGTGTGGCATGTGGGTGTACATCAAAACTTGCTGTACGTTACCTAGATATCACCACCCTGTTTCCACCACCTTTATACATGCAGTGGTCCAGCAAAGGGCATGGATCTTATGGTTTGCACGCTGAGCTTTTAAGAGAGCCCATCGTGCAGCAACTGCATGCTAACAAGGGTGGATCAGTGCTGCTCTGTGGCCCTCCTGTGAGGCCTTGTAACCCCTAATATCTACAAAATGCCTTTTATTCTCTTTCCACTTTCAGTGTTCCTGGCAAAAATCTGAAAGGAGCAGACCTACCATCAGTTTCTACAATTTGGTTTCTTTCCCGAGTACTATCTGGCTTCTAGTTTACCCTCAGCTAGGCTAACCCTTTTACTTCAGCACTGGGTGAAAGCCTCTACAGGTGTATTGTGGCAGCACCCCACTGTAAGTGGGGTGCAGTGACTGAACCCAGGGATGGGTGGACAGGGGATAACATGCCAGATTTGGATTTGGTTGGGTTTATTTCACCTGAAATGAAGGACAAAATGATTTCCTTGTGTGCCCTCATACCATGTGTTCATTCATTCTCCCTTTTTGAGTCAGACCTGCCTGGACTTGCTTCTCCTGGTGATCTCCCTGGATAGAACTAACCATGATAAAAGTTCTGTCACTGTCTCTGTGCTGCTCTGCCGCTTAAGACATGTTTTGATCTAAATGTGTATAAGGGCCAGCAAGCATGCCATGCTCTATATAATCACTAGGATGCATTCTGAATAGTCAAAAAGAGAGAAAATATATGTATATATGAAGAAATTATGTGCAATCAGTAAATCAGAAATGCTGGGATGCCAACAGAACAGGCACATTTCATAGAAGGAGCCTGCAGCTGGTACAATTCAACACAGCTTCGTCTATTCCTTCAAATGAGGAGTCAAAAGGGGTCAATAGAGAGGCCCACCTAAAGACATCCTAGAACAAGTATGGGGACACTCAGGAAATGGCTCATTCATGTCATACAGTCTTAGGCCAGATTATATATTCTCCTTCCACTAATATCTACCTTTTCAATTCTACATTCCTCAAGGAAAAATTTCCCCTTTGTCCTTACCTAGAATGAGTGTGAAGAGCACCATGCCTGCAAATGGAACTGAAACAAGCAGAAGAATAAAGAAAAAAAAAAAAAGAAAAAAGATCAGCGTCTCTGGAGTCTCTTCACCTGTAAACACTTTTCTTTCCGTGTGTGCATGGCTGCATGTGTTGCAACTTTATGACTGTGCTGGGTTCCCTTGGGAGCTTCAAACTCTCTTAATGCTTATGACCGTCAGTCAATTTCTATCCCCAAATATCCTTCATAGTAAAGACGTGAAGTAGACAAGAAGAAAACAAATATCAATTACTCCAGGAGTTAAAGCAGCATTCATTTGGATTCACATCTGTAAAAGGCCAATAAATTGAAGGCAATGCTCATAATTACACTGCAGGCCAGGCTGAAAAAAATGATGCATTCCTCCAGAGCAATTTGCTATTGTTAGGATTTAGGAAACTTGTCCCTCCCTGCTGCTGCCAAAAGAAAAAAAGAAAAAAAAAGAGGGGAAAAAAGATACTTCTTTTTTTGGATGTTTATGATTAAATAAAAGAGCCCTGAATGGCAATAGTCATTAGACCAGCAGGAGGAATAAATAAGGAACATCATTGGTAGTTGTAAATAACAGATGCCATTTTGAGCACAAAGCAACACATCTGGTAATTATTCTCAATTCCACTCCAATTGCTTTGATTTGGAGGCATAAGGTGCCCAATGAGTTCTGCCATTATGTATTTATTATTTATGTGCAAATCAGTGTTTAATTGTAAATTGCCTTGGAGGAATCATTGGGATTTGTTGCTTCTGCCATGTGAGGTGTGAAATGTTTGCCATTACTGAACAATGGATTATTTTTTTAATAATATCTGACTAATGTCCTGTTCCCTTGTAATGGGGCTGTTTTGGCATGGACGGAAGTTGCTTTTGATCCCCCCTTCCCCATACATATGCTTTTTGTCTCTCTGCTTATACTTTTTTTTACAGCTGCTCATTTGTTATTTTACAAATATTACAACCTTTATTAAAATGGAGTTTAAACAGGACCACTCTGCCAAATCCTACTTATGTGACCATCTTCCAATTACTTTTAGGAAGATGTTTTTGTGGACCATGTTTGGAGCTGACCAACACATCTAGTCCATTAACCAAAAAAATGTGGTTTTTTTGCCTTTTCTTACCCCGATTATTTTTCTATTATGATTTGTTTGTCTCCAGAAAGAATCCTTCCTATCCAGCCTTACCCTCTCCTTAAACTCAATAAAAAACCCTCCACTTCTCTGAAACAAAGGAAAAATGAAGTCTTCCTTTTCCCTTTTCCTTTTCAGTGATCACTAGAAAGTATTGATTTTTTTCTTAAAAAAAGAATTTTGAAGAAATTTGCATTTATAAAATTTCTGTAGCTTTGATTGAAAGCATTTGCAGATGTCCCTTTCTTCCTCCAAGAATTTCAATTAACTCTTGCACATAGCATGTCCAAACAGCAACAGGGATGATGGTGTCTTTTGTACCTTTAAAATGTATCTGGGCCTTGGCTCCTCAGCTATGACACAGTAATAATGGACTTTTTTTTCTGAATTGTCTGCTGAGATTATAACTATGCCAGGACTTCTCTTTTATTACAGTGTGTACAGTACTTAGCAGAACAGGGACACAGTCACAGTTGCTTTCTCCAGATGATACTGTAATCACCACATTAATTTGTGTAACAACCTTCAATCCTCTGGCTGGGACACTCCTTCCCCTGAGCCACACTTATTCCTGTACTAGACTGACACATCCTCTCTCCTTTGGACAGGACTCAGTTTGGTTGAGTCTCAGATGTTTTTTTAGTGAGGCAACACCAATTTCCATGAAATTGGCTTGACATTAAAACTAAAGCAGGAGACAATCCCCACCCTCCAGGCCCACAGCACATCCCTGATGGAAACTTGGCTATCTTGGTGGGGACGAGCTTCCAGACTGGGCTGCAGGTCCCCAGCCTTCCATGGAGCCCCAGGAGCCCCAGGAGGAGCCCCAAAAAAACAGAGATGGGGAAGCCCCTCCTCTGTGTGAGCTGGGAGGACTCTGCTCCTCTGGGGATGACTGGAAAGGAGGCCGCTCTTGTGAAGAGCGGAAAGAGCTGGAGGTGGGCACGAGCTCCCCTCTCTTCTCCTCCGAAGACAATCACCAAACATTTAGCTCTGCTGCGGAGTGGAGTAGGTGAGCTAATTAACACAGTAAGTCATAAAGAGACTGTGCCAGTGGGGAAAACGGAGCTGCGTGAGCTGTCTGTATCCGTACTCGGTGCAGTCCTCATGTTATGAGATCCTAACTGTATGATTAAGAATGAAAAGTGTTAACCCCTCCGGTCTGGGGGTCTCCCAGCTCTCCTGATGCAGTGGTCTCATCCCATTTTCTTTCCCTGAATTACAGCAATTAGCAACAGAAAAGACATTAGTTCATCTGTCCCACATGCTTGCTCTTATCCTTGGCCAGGGTGAAATGAATCCCTGTATCCTTGCAGTTCATTGTCCAGCTAATTTTTCATGGCTCACATAATGAATATTATTTTAAAAAGCTGTTTCATCGAAAGGGGAAAGGGATAAAATCAGGCACGCCAGTGATAAGCTAAGGGATGGTGCGCTAGAATCAGAGGGACTGTGTGCTAGTGAGGTCCTTCAGTCTGCTCCACATTGTGCTGTGTGCAGGGAGGTGCATTTGAAGTGCTTCTCCACAAACGCACACAGTATGAGAAATAAAATGGATGAGCTAGAAGTCTTGGCCCAGTCCCACAGCTACGACATCATCGGCATAAGAAAACCTGGTGGGATGAGTCCTGTGGCTGGTGTGTTGCAATAGATGGTTACAGGCTCTTCAGGAGGGACAGGCAGGGTAGGCGAGGTGGGGGGGTGGCGATGTACGTGAAGCAGGGGCTGAACTGCGTGGAATTTGAAGTTGGTGATGGCAAAGTTGAGAGCCTCTGGGTAAGGATTAAGGGACAAACAAATAAAGGGGATATCGTTGTGGGAGTCTATTACAGACCACCTGGCCAGGACGACAATACAGATGAATTATTCTTTGCAGAACTAAGAGATGCCTGGAGATCAACTCCCCTTGTCTTTATGGGGGATTTCAACTTGCCAGACGTCAACTGGGATCACCACACGGCCGACACGAGCAAGTCCAGGAGGTTCATAAAGCACCTAGATGATAACTTCTTGGTGCAGGTGCTAAGGGAGCCAACTAGGAGAGGTGCCCTCCTAGATCTGTTGCTGGAGAACAGAGAGGGTCTTGTGGGGGACATGGCAATTGTCAGCCACCTCGGTCATAGTGACCATGGAGTGGTTGAGTTTAGAATTTATGGTGACAGAAGGAAAACTGCCACTTCAGCCCTGGATATGGGGAAAGCAGACTTCAGGCTGCTCAGGGAACTAGTCAGCAAGGTCCCCTGGGAAACTGCTTTTGAAGGCATCGGCATCCATCAGTGCTGGTTAGTCTTTAAGCACTGCCTCCTAAAAGCACAAGATCAGGCAATTCCGAAATATCAGAAGTCAGGCAGGCAGGGCAGAAGGCCGGCCTGGCTGACCAGGGATCTTCTACTGGAGCTTAGGCGAAAAAAGAAAGTGTATGGCTGCTGGAAGGAGGAACAGGCGACAAGGAATGCTGTTCATGTTTGTAGGGAGAAAATTCGTGTGGCCAAAGCCCAACTAGAGTTGAAGCTGGCCAAGTCTGTGGGAGACAATAAAAAGGGTTTTTTTAGATATGTGAACAGAAAAAGGAGAACCAAAGAAAACATAGGTCCACTCCTTGATGGGGAAGGTCTCCTCACAGACAAGGACATAGGCCAAGCAGAGACATTTAACACCTTCTTCTCCTCTGTCTTCAACACTGATGATGGGCAATGTTTTTATAAATGATTTGGATGTAGGACTAGAAGGTGTTTTGAGCAAATTTGCCGACGACACCAAACTTGGAGGAGTTGTAGACTCGGATGAGGGTGGAAAGGCCTTGCAGAGAGATCTGGACAGATTGGAGAGCTGGGCAATCACCAACCACATGATGTTTAACAAGAGCAAGTGCCGGGTCCTGCACCTGGGCCGGGGCAACCCTGGCCATACATATAGACTGGGCAACAAGATGCTGGAGAGCAGCCCCACAGAGAGGGATCTGGGGTTGTGGTTGACGGCAAGTTGAATATGAACCAGCAGTGTGCCCTGGTAGCCAGGAGGGCCAACCATATCCTGGGGTGCATCAAGCACGGCATTGCTAGTCCATCGAGGGAAATGATTGTCCTGCTCTACTCTGCGCTGGTGCGGCCTCACCTCGAGTACTGTGTGCAGTTCTGGGCACCACAGTACAAAAAGGATGTAAAACTGTTGGAGAGTGTCCAGAGGAGGGCTATGAAGATGGTGAAGGGCCTAGAGGGGAAGACGTATGAGGATCTGCTGAGGTCACTAGGCCTGTTCAGCCTGGAGAAGAGGAGGCTGAGGGAGGACCTCATCACAGTCTACAGCTTCCTCACGAGGGGGAGTGGAGGGGCAGGTGACCTATTCTCCTTAATCACCAGTGATAGGACCCGCAGGAATGGTGTCAAGCTGAGGCAGGGGAGGTTTAGGCTAGACATCAGGAAGAGGTTATTCACCGAGAGGGTGGTCACACACTGGAACAGGCTCCCCAGGGAAGTAGTCACTGCACCAAGCCTGTCTGAATTTAAGAAGTATTTGGACTGTGCACTTAGTCACATGGTCTAAAATTTTGGGTAGACCTGTGTGGTGCCAGGAGTTGGACTAGATGATCCTTATGGGTCCCTTCCAACTCGGGATATTCTATGATTCTATGACAAATGTCTCTCTCAGCCCGATTACCTCCTGTACATAAAGGAATAAAATTTATTTGGAGGATAGGTGAATCTGAGAGGTTTGTCTTGTAGAACATTCACCAGGTTGCTGCCTTGGGGCTGGGCTCATCGTCTAGCCAGCAACCATACACTGACCAGCAGCCTCCATTTTGCCCGTGAGGGGTGTTTTGTGTCCAGACAAGACGTCCAGATCTGGGATGCAATGCCTGGTGAACCAGAGAAACAAAAGCAGAACTCACTCTCTTGGAAAACTCTTTACTTACTTGTAGCTGTTTTGTTTAAAACAAAAAGCAATTCCTCTTTGCGGGGACTCCACAGGGGATGGAAATACACAATCCTGACAACGCTCCCTCAGTGAGATTCAGTTGGGTTCAGGGCTGAGTGTGGCTCAAACCCAGACAGAGTCACACTTGCAATGTCCTTTTGTATGGACTGCAGTAACTGTGTGAGGAAGGAAGAAGGGAAAGGAGCAAGGGAGAATGGAAGAAAAAAGGATTTGATGTGTTATTCCAGATCATCCAAACTCGGTGGCTCTCAGACCCTTACTTGCTACTTGCAGGAAACAAGGATTAAGATAATTCCTATGAACAGCTGAGTCAGAGGATCATCTTCGTTATTATTCTTTTCTTGGACTGAATGTCCCTGTTTAAATTGTACAAAATAATTAGACACAGAGAAAAGTTAGGTAAATTCCTGGCACCACAACACATTGGGAACCAATTTCGTTTTCAAGTCATATTTGTTTTTGCATTTGTTTTCCTTCTTTTTAGCTAACAGTGCCTCATACTTAAATATCCCCTGAAGGGAAAAAAGTATTAAAACCTACAGAACAGCTGACAAAGAAAAGGACTGAAAAGAGCACCTGACTAAAGTGGTTATTATTATTCACCTTGATACACACACACACACATTAATTCTCAGCAACTTCTTTACTAACAAATTCTCTGACAGTTGAGAGAGTTCCACTTCAGTAAGGAGAATTTGTTGCATTCTATCAGTAACAGGATCAAAATTGCCTAAGAGTATCCCTTCCACTCCAACAGGCGTGTGTGCACCCAGACATTTTGCAAACCTTTCCTGTTTGATACAGAGCTCGCTGATAGCAGCAGTGGTGTTAACATGAACTGTGCTGGGTGTTGGGTGAGATCTGAAGTTTTGTTTTCCATCCTCGCTCATTAATAAAAAATAAAAGAATATACGTTGAAGCCTGTTTCTGGCAAGTGGGCAAATTCTCAGCCCACGGACAGAATCTTTTTTTAGTGAATTCTAGAAATTGTTCACTTTGGGGGAAGAGGGAACTGTGCTTTTTACATTCAAAAATAAGGAAAACAAGATCATCACTAGGATATAACACTCCAGAAATTTCTTGTTCTATTCAACTCTTGGCTTAAATCCCCAGAAGGTAAGAAGCAAGTGAACTAACCTAATCAAGAAATGTTGCCCACCCTGGACCTTACAAGTGAGCTTGAACAGACCCAACAAAAGCAGGGGGAGAAGAAGAGTTGCTTCCAAGTCCCAGATGAGTTTCACCCTTAACAAAGCAGGAGACCTGGAGGTGGGTACACCTTCCAATGCAAATAGGCCTGTGATGGGTCACTGCAGAGGAGTTCTCTTGGAGGCCCTGGGACTGCAGCAAGGACTTCCACCACTTGTGTTAAGGAACAAACTGCTTCTCCAGCGCCACTGCCAGTAATGAAAAATAATAACCATGGGAAGGAGGTCAAGCCATCTCAGTGATGCTTCTTGGAGACTAAGTGCGCAGCCTGAGTCAAAGTCTGACCTGCAGAAATCTAGTTTCAAAGACTAGGGGTCAGTCAGTCTTGGGATGTATGTATGGCCACTAAACAACAGCGTGCTCAGTCCATCATCAAAATGTGTATGGCCAAGCATGGCCTGAGGGAAACTGGTCACTGGGGTATTCCCCCCGATGTCCCAGTTCTGCGGTGTGTACAAAGACTCGCTGTATGATTGGGAACTGAAAAGGGGGAGTTACAGAATCATAGACTTGCACGAGAGCTACAAGCAGAGCTACAGGCTGGGAGATGAGTGGTTGGAGAACTGCCAGGCAGAGAAGGACCTGGGAGTGATGGTGGACAGTTGGCTGAATATGAGCCAGCAGTGTGCCCAGGTGGCCAAAAAGGCCAACGGCATCCTGGCTTGTATCAGAAACAGTGTGACCAGCAGGGCTAGGGAGGTGATCGTCCCCCTGTACTCGGCTCTGGTGAGGCCGCACCTCGAGTATTGTGTTCAGTTTTGGGCCCCTCGCTACAAGAAGGACGTGAAGGCACTTGAGCGGGTCCAGAGAAGGGCGACGAAGCTGGTGAGGGGCCTGGAGAACAAGTCCTACGAGGAGCGGCTGAAGGAGCTGGGCTTGTTCAGCCTGGAGAAGAGGAGGCTCAGGGGCGACCTTATCGCTCTCTACAGATACCTCAAAGGAGGCTGTAGTGAGGTGGGGGTTGGTCTGTTCTCCCACGTGCCTGGTGACAGGACGAGGGGGAATGGGCTTAAGTTGCGCCAGGGGATTTTTAGGTTAGATGTTAGGAAGAACTTCTTTACCGAAAGGGTTGTTAGGCACTGGAACAGGCTGCCCAGGGAGGTGGTGGAGTCACCATCCCTGGAGGTCTTTAAAAGACGTTTACATGTAGAGCTTAGGGATATGGTTTAGTGGGGACTGTTAGTGTTAGGTTAGAGGTTGGACTTGATGATCTTGAGGTCTCTTCCAACCTAGAAATTCTGTGATTCTGTGTGAGATGTGAAAAGAAACCTTACAATGCCCCTGCCCCCCCCCTTTTTTCCCCCTGTTATTTCAGAGAGCTCTACCAGGTAATGGACAGTGCAGAGATTTAATCTCCTATATGGATCCAGATACCTTTATGATTCTGTCCCTTTAGCAAAGAACATCTCACAGGGGTTGATGGACATTATCCTTACAGAATATCAAAGAACAGGACAAGTAATATCACTGTTTTAACATCTGCTGAGAGCAAAGGTGATTCTCCCTTGTGTTGGCTGTGCTGCTAGATGGCAAAGGTTATAATCCAGTCCTGCTTGACTGGGATATTGCTCTGAGGTTGTTCTCCCTCCAGTGAGGCTATGCTAAAAGGAGTCATCCTAAGGGTGAGGTAATTGCAGGTAGCTCTGCAGAGCTCTCTCTTTGTCCTGAGTTGCTTCTCCATGTGGAGTCAGGAAGCACCAGAGACCTGAGACATATTCCTCACATCATCCCTTTGTTTGATGCTTCAAGTGAAGAAGATGAGATTATCTGGGGCAAAAATCTAATTGCAGGAGTGGGGGTGGGAGGAATTATGTGAGGTGAGCTTTTCTACCCTCTCATGTTTGACAGTATCATCAGTACTAAGTGCCTGCGTGCCGTCACTTGAAGCTGGGAGCTGGCTTCTGTGACTCGAAGAAGGCTATACTTCCTCAGCTGGAACACAACCTGTGTACACAAACAGAAGTATACGGATGGGGTAGTATCTCATGGCTCTGCAGTGCATACCTGAGTCTACTCTTGGGTGTCCCAGGTAAACCACAGTCACTTTTAAAAACTTCTGTGCAGCTACTGTTCACTTGTAGTCACTAAACTGAGCAAAAAACTAGATTTCTTCCCTGCTTTCTATTTGCGTTTTTGGGTGCAGGGTGCTCCCAACAGCTACAAAGGCCATAAAACAGTACCTAGGGCCTCCTTTTGAAATCAGCCTATGTCTGATCTCCTCACCCTCCTCCAGAAACTATGGAAAAAGCATACATCACCACTCGGTGACCTCAGAAGTCAATACTTCCTCACCTGAAACACACAACCTGTGAACATAAACAGGAAAAGTATATGGATGGGGTAATATAATATAGGATCAACTTTTGGAAAAGCAGTGAGAAAATTAACAGATAAAATTCCTCCCCTCAGGGTGTCTTTGGCAGCAGCTGCTTTGCTCCAGTCTTCCCTTCTCTCCTATCTCCTGCTCACAGCTCGGGGGCTCTTCGGATCCTACTCCCAGGGCAAGCTTTTCTATTGACTTAAAGGGAGCAGCTGCCTGGACTGAGTTTGAGTCTTCACTGCCCAGATTACCCCTAGCAATAGTGGCCTCAGCAAGTGGTTTATCTTCAGCAAATAAACCTCAGCCTGTGCAAAAGGCCTTGCTGGCAACAACTCCTGCTGCAAAGCTTCCTGCTCTTGTCTGGTTTATCACTTTGCAGACATCCAGCTGTCAGAATGGGAGTGACCCGGAGTAACGACGCAACCTTGATGTGAGTATAATCGTTCTCCTTTATTGAATGTTCTAACAAGGTATATATATGCTACTCCCTACAGCACGCGCCGACAACAACTTATGATTGGTCTAGCTTCTCTATGCACACATCTCTAGCTCTAATATAATTGGTACAATGGTGTCGTCTCTCCTCCTGAACATAGTTCCGCATATTTTAGTTGTAACATCACTCAAGGTTATCAGCCCTGGGCCTACATTATCTTCACGATCCTTCAAAGCCTGAGTTGCTCATTGTAATTAAATCATGCCCCTTCTCACTTAAACATAGCTCCACAATTCCCCCTTCTTGTTTTTGAGCAACCCAGGCTTGGTCTACTACCTTTAACACTGCAGACATTGCAATAAGCAAGGTACAATAAGCAACAGGGTAAAAATCACATGCAGAATTATAACTGTAAAGTAGTGTGCCTACTAGAATCTACATCAGTCAACAAACCACTAAGCACTAGGGATGGTGCTTCGCAGCGATGCTGCTTCTCACTCGCACAGCACAATCACGCAAAGAGGCCTCTTCCACTTTTCATTCATACCACAAGAAAATATCACTTAAAATAATTTGTCCGCAGCTTCAGGAGGTCCTTGTCTACTCCCGTGGTGAGCGGCTGAGAGTGCAGACCCCTCCGAGGAAAATGCTCGGGGTGCACCTAGGGGCGTCCATTCCACAGTCGATCCCACAGCCGAGCAGAGATGCTCCTGGAATTATGCTATTCTAGTTTTGTATAATTACACCAAAGAGATGCATTGTGATAAGGAGCGAGTGTGGCATTGACAATTTGTTTCATGGTTTGGTTTTTGCCCATTTCGTTGAACCTTACACATGGTGTGGCTGTTACACTTCCCAGGATATCTAATTCCTGTGGTTCTAGGGGCACTCACAGCAAGTAGACAGTCTTTGTTATCTGCTGGGAGCCCCACCAGACATGTCGTAAATGGGTCGTTAGCACTAGCCAGGGACAGGCACATCGCTTCTTGTCCCATCATGTTGGCGAGGGTGACCCAGATGTTGCAGCATGGTTGGATGGAGACCCAGGGCTAGCAATAACCGATGACAGCGGCGATTGTGAGGAGGAAGCCAACCATGGCCTTACCCCCTTGCTGGTACCCTTCTTGGTCCGTGACCTGTGGAGACACAAGCATACCCTCGACCCCAAGTTATTAGAGGCTGGGGTCCCTCCCAAAGACCTGTATTTAATATTTTTACCATCACTGAGGCCCGCTCTGATTGTAGCACCCGTGACAGTGCAGAATTCATACTTTTGTAATGTTTTACTATGGGTGGTACCTCTTTGTGAAGTAATGCTCAGTGATTCATTACGTAAAGTGCCTTTCCCAACCTGTTCTGTGGTGCTTCCTGGGTGTCTCCCCCTTTTTGTTTATTTAGCAGTGTTTTCAAGGTGCGAGGTGTTAGTGTGGCTCTGCATGTGAATAATACAATACTCGCTGCTCTACCAAAAATAACAGATTTTTGAAATAGGTTTTCCTTTGGGATATGTCTCAAACATGCCCTCTAAATGCGCTGAGCAACACCTACAGCATATTGTGAGTCCGATACAATATTCAAAGGTACTAGTTTTTTTGGTTTTGTTTTTAATTTTCTTTTATTTTTTTCCTGTTTTTTTCTTTTTTTTCCTTTTTCTCCCTCTTTTTTTTCTTTTTTTCCCCTTTTTCCCCCTTTTTTCTTTTTTCCTTTTTCTTTTTTCCCCTTATTTTTTTCTCTTTTTTGTTTTTTCCCCTTTTTCCCCCTTTTTTCTTTTTTTCCTTTTTCTTTTTTCCCCTTATTTTTTCTTTTTTTTCTTTTTTTTCCTTTTTTCCCCTTTTATTTTTTTTTCCTTTTTCTTTTTCCCCCTTTTTTCTTTATTTCCCCTTATTTTTTTTCTTTTTCCCCTTTTTTCCCTCTTTTTTCTTTTTTCCTTTTTCTTTTTTCCCCCTTTTAAATTTTTTTCCTTTTTCTTTTTTCCCCCTTTTTATTTTTTTTCCTTTTTCTTTTTTCCCCCTTTTTATTTTTTTCCTTTTTCTTTTTCCCTTTTAATTTTTTTCCTTTTTCTTTTTCCCCCCTTTTAATTTTTTTCCTTTTTCTTTTTCCCCCCTTTTTTCTTTTTTTTTCCTTTTTCTTTTTTCCCCCCTTTTTATTTTTTTCCCCTTTTTTAATTTTTTCTTTTTCTTTTTTCCCCCTTTTTTCTTTTTTCCTTTTTTTCCCTTTTTTCTTTTTTCTTTTTTTCCTCCTTTTTTCTTATTTTCCTTTTTCTTTTTTTCCTTTTTTCCCTCTTTTTTCCTTTTTTCTTTTTTTTTCTTTTTTTCCCCTTTTTTCTTTTTCCCCCCCTTTTTTCTTTTTATCTTCTTTTTTTTTTTTTTTAGTAAAAACCATAAGAAGTCATCATGGAGTTATCTGAGGTAGGAGATTTGAAGAAACCAATCTTCAGCAGTATCGGACAATAAATGGCACAGAAACTATACTAATGCTGATTCGTACCAGAGCAAGCAATTTTGAATAGCATATGCCAACCCAAATTTGACTGTACCAGCAGCCCGTTTAGATTGCAGCAATGACTCACTGAAACCAAGTTTGAAGAGAACTGCAGTCATGTCCACACCACTTGATACAGTCAGGTAGAAGATTCCTAGAGATACTAATGAAATTTCAACATGGAATGACACCCCTACAGTACCATATTCTTTGAAAACTTTTTTCAGCTGCTGGGATTTATTGAGTTTCTTGTGTTCACTGCTGAGGTCTGTGGCTGGCTTTTCAGGGGATCCACCCACATCCTTGGCCGAGCTCATTGTAATTAAATCATGCCCCTTCTCACTTAACCATAACTCCACATCCAGCTCCAAAGAGGGTGGTCCATGGCATGCAAGAGCACTGCGCAGGAACCTTGTCACCAGGTGGACTTCCTCCCTTCCCCTTTTCTGTTTTTATTCATCAAGAATGGGTAGCAAACAGCTTTTTTTTTTTTTTCAGTTTCATCTTGTTGGTCCTCCATACATATAAACAATTTCTCTGTCAGGATAATGTATAGCAAAGCTTGCTCTAATGTACCTCACAGTAAATCAAACTGACTTTTAAGAACTTCTGTGGAGTTACTGCTTAGTCACTGCCATTTAAAAAGACAAAAACCTGGTCCTATTCTTTCACCTGCTTGTTACAGCTTCTAGAAATTATGGTGAAATTGCCTGAGAGGCAAGCAGGCAGGCAGCAGAAAGGAAGAGAGAGAGAGAAAGAAGAAAAAACATTCCTATTTCCAGTAAAAAGAATATAGAAATGAATTCTAAAACAAACAAACAAACAAAAAAGACAAATTGAAAATAAAACCATTTTTTTCTGTAAAATTACTATTGTTTTTTGAAAAATCTAAAAAGACATAGGACCTGAACAATGCATGTGCACACACAACCCACATAACACCTAGCAATGTGCAAATCCACATATTCAAATCAGTGTAATTTTCTTTGAAAGTAGGAATTAAACTGACTTTTCTTTTACCCAGAATGCTAAAATGAGAACAAATAACTTAAGTATACATTTTTAAAAAATCATGACGAAGAGAAATAGATGGAGGGAGCATTTTCTGATACTCGTGAAAAGCAGTAGCTGCATGGACAAGAACTAATGTCATCAGCATTGTTATAAATAGGGTGTCTGCATTTAATTAATAAATAATAGGCTGCAATGCTAATCTCCTTCTGCTAATTCTTTTCTAAAGGTGCAATCTATTAATCACATGTCACTGCCAGCCTGGTCACTTCTTTTTTTGGATTCAAGACAGAAAAAAAATAGCTAGAAATAAATGGATCCTAAATACAGAAGGGCAATTGAATAGCACAGCCAGTATTATGATCCACTGCTGATTTTAATCCTTAGCTACAAGTATTTCCCCCTAAGGATGGATATAATGCTTTAAAGAGAGAGTGAAAGCTTGCAGTGCTGTTAAAGGTCAGCATGTTACTAATGTCTGCAAAATGGAGGGTTTTTTCCACCTGATTATTTGCCCATGGAAATTCTGTTGCTCCACAATGTCTGTCAACGTGCAGAAACCCCTGTTTCTGTGGGAACTGGCTCAGGCAGGCGAGATATTCCTATTGAGCTGGGGACAGCATAACTTTCAGAGAAGTTATTTAATGGAAATGTCTCACCTATTTGGCACACTTTGAGACTAGGAGGCCAGAAACTTCAGGAGAAAAAAAAATAATAAAAAAATAATTAAAAAAAATGTGCTGGTATGAAAATGTGCTGGGGGGGAAATGACAGCACTGCTCATCTGGGGCCATGCAGGAGGGGCCATGCAAATTGCTTCCTTTGCATGTGAATATCCCCTTTCCAGGAAGTTTCCCTCTCAGTGCTCTGAATGAACTACATTGTGTCCACAGACAAAATGAAGATTTTCACCTGTTCAGCTTCAGGATTATCACCCTGCTGTGCCTTTTCTAGGGTCTCTTTAGAAAAACCTGGAAAACGTTGCCCCAGGAAAACATTGCCTCGGGTGGCTTTGTGCACACTGGGGCATGTGTTTTTAGGTCACAAAGCAAGTTTCCATCCAAAATATTTTGGTTAGAAAACATATCCTGCCTTCTCTAGTTGTCACACATAATTGATCATAAAAAATGTTTGCTTAATAATTTAACTGATTTTTGAAATGATTAAAAGCTTTTCAGAAAGTTCATCTCTGCAATTCCAACCTGTTTGATATCAAAGTTGTGCTGAAGCCTCAAGAGTCATTCTCTGGCTAAATTTCTTTATTCTTCAGTCAAATGCAAGTCAGAAATCTGAGCAAAGAACACCTGGGTGAAATACTCAGTTTATGCAAGAGGTTAAATGAGATCTAACGATTCCTTCTAGATCTAAAACTTATTCGTTTCCTTTTAATCTAACCTGAAACACCAGAAGAATGGCTACTTCTCCAGTGTGTTGGCCTTTCCTCTTAAAGTCCGAACTTCAGTTAGGGAACATTTATGGGTTCTAATAAAAACCACATTGCCTGTAATAGTGGGGAAGAGTACCAGATCACACACTGAGATTAAGGAGAGACGGGGATAAATTCAGCTCATTGCAAACAGTGGAAATATACTTGCACTAGAATTTGATTTTTTGTTGTGACACATGGCATTTGACCCCTGTTTTGTTCTAGGTGGCTCCAGGCCCTCTGAAGAGTTCCCCATTAAAGAGGCTGGTATTCAGGGACCGCTATAAATCAGTTTCCTTCTGCATCTTTGTTTCTCCCACTGTCCCCATGGACCTGCCTCAGTGATAGCGAGTGGCATGGTGGCACAACCTATTCCCTGTCAGTGCCATGTGTCCCTCGGGCATCTGCTGAACCTCAGTTTCTTTTCCACTTTGCCATCTTGTACACCAGAAACGTTGCTTAGCCTTAGCTATGACTAAATGCATGTGGTGTGAGTTCACAGGAGCGTCCTTCTCAGGAAGGAGGCCATGCTATTTATTAACTTAAGACCTTGGGTACTTTATTCAGGATGTCACCTGTGTTGTGTCAGAGGACATGTCCCCCAAAAGAGCTTTGCTTGAAGGTTGTCCTTAATGTTTCCTTTCTCCAGGTAGAGCCTAACTCCACAACCCCTGGCCTGACATACTCCTTTCACTCCCAGCTGTACAACCCAGCACAGAGTTTTTTTCACATCTGGGAAGATATTTGAGAGGTCTGCATCCAGACACTGTATCTGCTCTTGTATTTAGAGAGCAAGCTCTTAAAAGAGGTCCTCCATCTGTTCTGCACTGTACAGTGCACCTGGTGTCATGGTTCATAACCGGTCTCCTAAGCGCTGCCACAAGACAGATAGTAAATAATTAGATTTCTGAACTAGGGAGTGGAGAGACTGCTTTGGTTCAGCCCAATCTCCGAAGTCATTAAGCTCACACTATCTTCATTCCCCCTTGCTTGAGGTTCTAGCCCATTCTCCCACAACTCTTCTTCATTAGCTATTCTTAATAATAATAGTCATAGTCATTGTGGAAAAAATATCCAAGAAAGCAATTCATCCAATATAACATATTGTGGCAACATAATTTCATGTTAATTGGATGGCTGCTTGGAAGTGTTGGTATTTTGTGGTTTATAATCAATGAATCTGGCCATTCATCAGCCACTAAAGAGATGGATAAAATAAAGATTTGGAGTAATTAAATACCATTTGTATGGCAGCTCCTAGGCAGAAAGTATTGCACTAGCTATGAAATGCTACATACTAGGTTTGAGGCTACAACAAAGCATCCCTCTACTAAGGCCAATCCTAATACACCTGAGTTACTTATGCAGTTGTTTACTGCATGCTTTCAAAGCCATTGACTCTTGCATAATCCAGGGTCATCCCTTATTTTTAACTCTCTCGTAGTGCTGCTCATCAGGCAGTCTCAGCTGCT
Organism: Heteronetta atricapilla; assembly: GCA_011075105.1. Taxonomy (NCBI): domain Eukaryota; kingdom Metazoa; phylum Chordata; class Aves; order Anseriformes; family Anatidae; genus Heteronetta; species Heteronetta atricapilla. The sequence goes on from MU014702.1 coordinate 166,659, forward strand.
TTATGAAACAAACCTTCCCTGCCCTTTCAGCTGGGACATGTCCTACTGCAGTTCTCACAGTATGAGCAGGCAGCATCTCCTATGGGACTGAGTCCGACATGGCTCCACGAAAAGGAAAGGAACTGGCCCCACAAAGCTGGCTTGAACTATTTAGAAGAACATCATTATTTGGGGAGATTTTCAAAGGGAATATTTATACACCCAAGGCCCATTGATTTTATGTGAGATTTGAGCAGTGAAACACATTTGACATTTTTGAACATCTCTATTTATCTAACCAAGCTACTTCTGTGGAACTAATGATTAGAGAACCCGAGCACCTAATAATCTTCAATGCATCTATCCTTGCTGTACCAATGCTATTTTATGGGTGAAAACTGGAATCACAGAAAGTTACTTGGCCAATTTCATATATACATATATTCAGCCAAATATAATATTATTGTTATTGTTTTCACCAGGTAGAAAAGGAGTGAGAATAATAAATAGCCCGACCCTAAGTGATCTCTTCAAGGTCAGGCAGGAAATCTGTGGCAAGAATTTAAGCCTCAGTCTTCCAAGCTGCAGTCTATTGCCCTGTGTACAGCTTTCTCTTCCTCTGTGCAGGATCATGATGCAACACTGACCTTAAAATTAAAAAGAAAGTCCCTCACTAATTGAAGCCAACTGCTCAGTCTGTGCTGAGAGATAGGCTGAGCCCATCTTATTTTAAATTGCTCAGTTGTAACATCTCTGTGCCAGCAGCTGAGGGTACTGACTGTAGACCAGGCATTTCCTAGCTCCCACATCACACTAAAAACCACTTTCCAGAAAGACCCTGGATTATGCAAGAGTCAATGGCTTTGAAAGCATGCAGTAAACAAGTGGCAGTCATGAAGAAACAGGTACACAGCATTACATGACAAATGCTAGGCTTGGTTTGTACCCTGGTAATACTTCAGGCAGTACTGTAACTGTTTGAACTCACCACATCTGGAAACAGCAAATTTATTTATCTAGGACCAGGGTTTTAAAAGTGATTAGGTACTTGACTGACCTTGCTTACAGTTAGAGATAGATGAATAAACAAAACCACATGAATTGCTTATGTATGTGTTGGATGCATTCAGCTCTGTTGCCAGAAAGAACTGAAAGACACAGAGTAAAGATGGCATGCAGGAGAGAAAATTTGGAGACCTCATAGTATTTCCTGTTAGTATTTATAAAACATATCTTTTACCCCAATTCTAAGTAACCCACAACCACCGAGTTTTCTGATAGATGCTCCAGTTTCTTTTGTACTAGTTCTTCTCTTTGGCATTCTTTCTTACATCATATTTTGTACCAGATGTATTCTAAAGGCTCTTCTTACTGGAGTTTTGTACAGGAACCAGCAACACTGACATTTTGACATGAGGAGGGAGAACAGATTTGTTACAGGCCTTGCCTGTGGATGGCTTGTGTATTTTCATTAAAATATCACTTGGTAAAATACATTATAAAAAAAAAAAAAAAAAAACACAAAAAACACACACACACAAAGCAGAAACTAGAAACAAACAAACAAAAACAAACAAATAAACAAAACCCAACAGGACTAGGGACAACACCAAGCCCCTCATAACTAATGCATTGTTGACTACACAGGGGATGTTGGTGCATCACCCAGGAGGCAAGCGCCTCTCTAGGAGCTGGGCTTGGGCTTGATGAAACAACATTTTGGTCTCCTGTGAATATCAGACCAAACTCGCAAGGAACAAGCTTGGAAAGTCTCAAGAAGCAAATTAAATCTGCAAGGTGTGAGCATTGGTCACCTTTACTTTTCTCAACATCAGGTAGAAAAATGGCCTGTACTTTCCTTTTCCCCAAAATGCTTCTCTGAAAGAACATCAAAACATACCTACCATTTTTTAAAGTAATGCCCATGTAACCATAACTACAAGTTCATCAATAGAAAAATACATAATAAATGGCTTGTTATTTCAATTTCACATTGCTTCCAGTAAAGGGAATGCATTTGCTATTGATGTGCTATAAACTACTATACAGAGAGGTGTTATTATATCCCTGTGTAATAACAAGCCAATTATAATGATCAGCAAAACCTTTAAAATAAAGTCAATGCATGAGGAGTGATTATCATAATGCATTCTAACTGTTCAGTGCCATAAATGCTTTGCAATTAATTGTGGAGCGTATCTATAAATGTATTATTAACGCTGTATAAAAACCCATTGACAAACAACCTTTACATTAAAAAAGATACTAGGATTGTAATGTGTCCCCAAGTTTACCTAGGAGCTTGAGCTGTATTTACAAAAGCGGGATTTTTTAATAGGATTACATTTTTTATTTCCTCCACTCTTCTCCACTCACTACTTCTTCCATTTTTGCTCCAAACATCACTGAGCAGTGTGAGGGGCCTGTTATCCACCATACTGGATTTTTAGCCCTGTATGCATAATTTTGTGCACAGCTACAGGCTTGCACTGGTATCTTAACCCTGTGACACTGACTGCCCAGCATGCAGGAACGCCAAAGACACTAACCACAAGAAATGAGCAAATAAAAGCAAATCATAACCTAAGCAGGCAATGCAGGAAGGGTGAGAAGAGAATCAAAGTTACATAATTGATCAAAACTCATGTGGTAGCTCAGCTGCAGAGAAAAGAACTGATATCAAAACCTCAAGGCAATGAGCTCCCCAGCCTCTCTCCAGGATCTGCTCTAGGCTCTGCTCCTTCTTGTCAGTAAACTATTAGGTTACAGATGCTTTATGAAAAATGTGTAATATGGTTATTTTTTTCTCCCCCCTTTTATTCCCTTACTACTTGGTTTAAAAGGTTGTCCTTAGGATATGTGCTAGAACACAATGTCCTTTGGATCTTTTCCAGTTCCTATTGATGGGCACCCTTCCATCAATTTCAAGCACGGTGGAAAGGGTAGATGTGAACAAAAATTTGATTTCCCTTATACTCTTTCAGTAGGTGAGCACAGAGTGGAGCACATCAGCCTTCAGCAGTGTCATCAAATATAAAACATTACACATGAGGATCTGCCAGAGCCTTTTCTCTCCCCCAGAATGAAGTTTTACCAGACAGAAGGGAGCACAAATGGGGTCATCCTGGGCTACTTTGAATTAACTGATCCATTTGCATGCAGCACTGCTGGTACTTTCTGCCTGCTTGAAAATAGGGCCCTGTGAACACAACAGGGAATCAGCTTTCAGTAGGGTCATGCAGTCCTGAGTTTCCACAATATACTTGGAGATTTTTCATTTCTCATTGCCTGCAATCAGTCCCATGACAATCCACAGCTAGAAAGAGAAGACTTCCATGAGTAGTAAAATGCTGTTTCCAGATCAGGCTTATCAGACTGATAAGGTTTAAAGGAAAAACACCACTGTTTTTAACAGATGTTCTGGCCTGGAGTGAAAACCAGTGGACAAATTCCCTTTGCACCCAGTGGCTTTAGGCATTGCTGTAGAGGCTCCGTCACACACAGTGAGGCCTAAAGCCCAGCTCTGCCTCTCAAAGACTGTGGCTAAACCTGGACTGAGAGGAAAGAAAAGCGCCCAAATCTGGGTGAGTTTCTTGATTCTGGACTCAGTGAATCTCTGTTCACATTAGAAGGAAACCAGGAAATAAAGGCCAGAAGATGCCAGAGTGATGCTCAAAACTATGGGATATCTAAGGTAGCCCTTGCAGTCCTAGGCCCAGCTTCTTCCCCAGCCCTTGACCAGATGATCAGGGAGGTGAATGCTCTCGAAGGCACCGACATCTCTCCCTCCCAGTACTACAGCACCTCCGACGGCTGTTCCTCAGGTGCCCACCCTGTCAGTGATACTGTGTTAAGGCTTCTGGGGGTCCTGACACTTCCCCAGCCTCTAAGGCAAGAAGACTTCCTCCCAGAATATCAAGGTCTTCTGCATAGGCTCTAGCTTCTGCTTTTTCCTTTTAACTCATGAGCTCATCTCTCCTCTCAGTGGATTTTAAACATAGTATTAGATTATTTTTAAACAGTTGTTCCTTCTCTTTTTCCTTCATGTGGAGCTACTGCAACTCAGCACCACTGAGCTGTTTAATCTTGAACACATAATTAATAAAGAGAAGATATTTGGATTTGGGTGTGGGTTGTATTTTGTTGTTGTTATTATATATATATTTTTAATTCCTCCTGCCAGAAAGTTGGAAAAGAAGTTGATTAACCATATTTTCGGCAAATCTCAGGAAGAGGAGATGTATGAGACTATGGGATTTCGAAGTACGCTGTGACATGGAGTTAAAAATCTCATTTCAAATTGCAAGGGAATATAAAGAAGGAGAGACATGCTTTTTAAACTGCTAACTGCTGTGGGCACTGAGGGAAAGGAAGGAGACTATATATGCCAAGGGTGTAGTAAATGACTTGTCCAGAGGTCTTGAATCCAGGCCTCAGAAAATGTGAAGCCAAAGCTGCTACTGTCCAACTAGTAGTCTTATCCTGGGAAGTGCCATGATCACAGCAAAGTCTGGCATGTGCAGTGTGTGATCGTCACAATTCCCTCTTTGTGCCACACCACGCTACTTGAGCTATAAATGGTGAGGGTGAGAGTACTACTGGACTCATGATGATGTTGACAGAGTTAATGGGGGCCCTCAGAATGTGTTCAGGGAAAATCAGTTTGGATCTTTCCCCTCCCATTATCTCGCTGTTTTTTTCTGCCAGTGCTGTCTGCCCGCTCATGCTGAATGGGTGGGGGGACCATAAAAGAAAAAAAATGAGTAGAAAAATCTGGACAGTCCATGTAAAAGGGGGTTGAAAGGATCACCATTTGGAAACAAGACATCCTTCTCTCCAGCATGTGGAATAGGAAGTTATTAAGGAAGGCCAACAATGATACAAACTGGGAAACTGCTGGTAAAATGGCTTCCAAGGAGCTCCACGTGCCAGGAAAGACACATGGCTCATGGCTTCCTGGAGAAAAGAAGGCTCAGGGGTGACCTTATTGGTCTCTACAGGTACCTCAAAGGAGGCTGTAGCGAGGTGGGGGTTGGTCTGTTCTCCCATGTGCCTGGTGACAGGACGAGGGGGAATGGGCTTAAGTTGCGCCAGGGGAGTTTTAGGTTGGATCTTAGGAAGAACTTCTTTACCAAAAGGGTTGTTAGGCATTGGAACGGGCTGCCCAGGGAAGTGGTGGAGTCACCATCCCTGGAGGTCTTTAAAAGACGTTTAGATGTAGAGCTTAGTGATATGGTTTAGTGGGGACTGTTAGTGTTAGGTCAGAGGTTGGACTCGATGATCTTGAGGTCTCTTCCAACCTAGAAATTCTGTGATTCTGTGATTCTGTGGGATAAGAAAGAGATAAGATGTACAAAGGTACAACTCTGATCTGTGCATAGTCTCAAATGTCACAACTTCTCGCATGTTGGAATAGCCTAACCTCTAGCAGTGCACAAGGGGAGATGCTGAGCTCTGCCAAGAATGCCATATCCTTACTTATCCTTAACTCTCTTCTTCACACCTTCCTGCAGGGCAGTCAGACCTATTCCTTGCAAAGCATTTCCAGAGAAGAAGAAAATCATTCCATGTGGCTTTGTTATAGCTGCGTAAAGCCAAACTGAGCTGACAACATCCAGACTTGCCTATTTTCAGCACCTAAAAAAGGCCTGGATCTGGCTAGTACCCGGATAGGAAGCTTCATGAGAGGTCATAGCCATCAGCATGAGCTGAAGAATTCTGAATATTTAAATGGAAAATAGCTAAATTCCAAACAGTTAGTGGGACCTGGGGCTGTGTTTGTCACAGATAAGCCCTGCTAGATGCAGCAGAGATCTAGCGAGAGTTAGAAATGCCACAGATGAAATAAGAAATAGATCCAGACTTTTGCCCCAGAAGGAAAATAGGCCTTAGAAACTGCAGAGAAGCCATTCTGGTCCTACCATCATTGCTAAGCTGATGGAAGGGAATAAAAAGAAACAGACCATAGTGCATGAGCAAGGCACCACAGTTTTGCTGCTTATTGTAAGTGAGTGGACATTTTGCTTTGAAGCTGAAATAAACCATAACCAAGCAGATAATTTCAGAGCCTGAACACTGAATAATGGCTAGAGAAATGATGCAAGTCAGTTGAAATATGACAGTCTAAACCTTCCAGCAGCTGCTATCATGTTCCCTAAACAGCAGACAAAAAAAAAGACATAAAAAAGACACTGCACATGCCTTCCCTGAAACATACACAAACAAATTTGCTTGCAAGCACAGACAGACACAAAGGATTTTGTACATTTGTGAAGTCTTGCATGCAGAAAACACTGCAATGTGATGAACTGCAGCCTCTCTTGTAAATCTCTCAGCTCCCTCTCTGCAGGACACTGCAGCCTTTCAACTCTAAACCACTTTTGACTTTGGCTTTTTTATTTTCTTTAGTCCAGGAACCTGCTGTATATCTTTCATAAAATACAGAAGGACTCAGAAACAACTGTGAAGTGTTTCTGGATAGAGAGGTTACCGCTGAGCCTGGGTAGCACACTGTGTGCACCTTTGCATGCCTTCCTATAAATAGACCTTCCCTTGTCCTTTGAGAGGAATGCGGAGGCAATGGCACATCTAAGCATCACTAATGGAGTGCAACTAGAGTAGCAGGAGAGTCTTTTCCTTTTAAAAAAAGTTACTCCCAGAACAAGCTAGTGGGACCTAGGGGCTGCATTTATCATAGGTTAACCCTGCCAGCTGCAGCAGGAGTTGTCTAGTGAGAGCTAGAGATATTGTGGATAAAATAAGAAATGGCTCCAAACTTTTGTCCCAAACCACAAAACAGACTTAAGATCTTTCCCTAAATTTGCAAAAATTTAAGTCACTGATAGCTACAGACTATTTTTAGAGCTGAGCACAAGAGAAAGAAATAAGAAAAATAATCAACAGAAATGATGAAATGAAAATTCTATCAGGTTAATTGGGATTTGTCTGGATATATTGAGAATGTAATATGGAATTAAAACTTACACCCCTAAAAACATATGTGACAACCTAACCTATGGCAAAGTACTTTCTATGGAGTCAAACTAAAATTTGGGTAACACAAAGGCCAACAAAAGTTTTTAAGATATACTCAATAAAACTAGAGTTACACTCTGGTTTTTGTCTTTTTATCATGTTCTACCAATTCCATCATTGCTAAGGTCTTTATAAAATGTCAGAGGACTCTGACCTTCCGGTGAGATATCTGGAGCTTCATGAACCATTTGATAGAAGGAATACTCCTATATAACATTTTGCAGTTGAGCATCTGCACATGCACAGGAATGCACAACAGGCAGGAATGCAAGATGCGAAAATATCCCATTAATTTAGACTGTTTCCCAAGAGAAATGTACTGAAAATACATTCATTTCTAGTTCCTGTGAGATTAGGCAAATGTAAATAATGCCAGATTTATTGAAAAGGATTGCATTCTTTGTCTTGCTCCTAGTCCAATATGGGGATTAACAAACAGAATAATAAAAACAGCAAAACTAATAAGGGGCACGCAGTATTTTCCTTTTGTTGGGTTGAGTGAAATTTATGCCAAGCAACATTTTGAATTCTTCCCCAAATCTAGATGGTCTGATACACTAAATTCATGCTCACATACACTAAATGCCAACAAACCAACTTTTGGCTCAACTAAGAATCAGGACACAGAAGGGATTAAAGACCAGCGAAACCCAGACTGCAGAAAAAGGGGAAAAAAGGCTGAGCAGAATCTCTTTTTGTTGTCGTTGTTGTTGGAGTAAATTCCAGACTCCTATCAGGTTTGGGTTTTGGGAGAACTGACTGGGAAAGTCAAGGATTCATGCTTCAGCAAAATGCAGGCATTTGCCCTTGTATAAAACACAACCTCACATCCTCAAGAACACCACTCACCATTTCCAGTAACAGCCTCCTGGCAAGCTGCAGGTTCAAACAGCACTGCATCCTCTCTTTAATATCTGGCACCAAAATTCCCCACGAGCCAAAAGACAGGCGTATTCAGAGTAAGTGCTCTGAGCAGACTGCAGACCTGTGCTGTGCAGAAGAGATGCTTCATCTACCAAGCTCTCGCCTTCCCTCATGTCCCATCCCTATACATTGACGGGGTATAGTAAGCTACAACTTAAGTTTCTTTGTTGTTGAAGTTGACCTTTATCTTGCAGCCCTAATGAAGTCTTTTGATGTGCTCCTAAGATACACAGCCTCCTTTTTAGCATTCTATTTGCTGTGTCTGCTTTAACCAGTGGGCTCACGAAGAACATAAGTTTTCATGCAATGCCTCCCTTGGGTTCCAATTGTTCTTTTCTCCCATAGTTGTCCTTGAGTCATGCCATTTTGAAACATCACCAACCCACAAGCAGCCTGTCAGTGGGGAATTAGGCCAATGTGTCTTTCACACCAATGATGAGCACACCCACTTGGCCCCTGCATTATGATCACCACCAACAGGAGCAATATGGGAACGGAGTGGGAGAGAAAAGATGAAGTTTGTGTATGTTGGGGAGATAATTAGCTAAAATACAATGGAGAGGGAACTACTGGTGTGATGGATAATACGGAATCGAATCGCCACCCAAGTCCTGTGAGGTTGAAACCACCCCTCCTTAAAGCAGCTGCTCTTAGCAAGTGTTTGAAAACCCTCCCCAGAAAGCCAGACGTGTTCTCTATTAGTGATTTGCATTAAAAAAAAAAAAAAGAGTGATTGGGAGCTACATACCCTGTAGGCGTACTAAGCAAATTGGCCAGCCTAATTATTATTTTTGGTATGTCTAATTAAATAGACAAAAGGCCCTCCCTTCACTCTTGCTGTGGGCAGGAGCTCCACTGGAATGTACATAATGTCCCCTCATTAGCCCAGGCAGATGAGCCTTTCCCTTTTCCCCTAGGAGATCTGCATTGACAACTGCCCATGGCTTACCAACACTTACCCAGACACAGAGCCAGATCTTCAGAGGGGAAGGAAAAGGGGGCAAATTAATCCCATTCTGTTAAAAACCACTGGACGATGATGTGTTATGTATCATGCCTTTGTTGCAGGTTAGAAGTGTGCTATGGCCCTTGCTAGCAGAACTTGCCATCACAGAGCCTGTCAAACATTTTCTGCACACTGCTGGCCAAATTCCCCTGAATTTACTTTATGGGGACTCCAAAAGCGCCATATTTATCCCTGGGTTTTCTGACATTTTTCCAGCATTCAGCTTTTGACCTGCTCTGCAATTACACGGCACCACAGACCTTCCTTACAGAGCCTCTGCCAACCTGCTGGTTTCACCACTCTGTGACACCAGCCCTTTAAACTACGAGCTACGTACAAAGTCTTCCAATGACTTGAATCACTGAAGAGTTTCAGCCCCACACTGACACAGTCAAATCCTCTGGAATCCAAAGCTTTCAACTGAAAAAGCACACAATTTCAGGGCCTTTTGTCTGTGAGGTGTTTTGCTCCTTTTAAATAGTTGGTGATGGTGATTTCCACTAATGCCAACACAAAGACAGTAGTCACATAAGTGAGGAAGAGTTTACGTCCATGGTGGAAATTAAAGAGTTTTCATACATTTCAGAGCCAGATCATTAATAAATGACAAAATCTACTCCCATGTTTATATGATACAGAAGCACTAGTGTTTTTACTGCATATATGGACAAAAGCTTCTCCTTTTTTGTCACTCAAAGAGACAGGGATAGAGAAGTATCATGTCATTATATGTATATATATGTATGTATAGAAATGTACTGATACAAGAAAATAAATAGAATAATTTCTCCTGGATAACTGACCATCTTATGGGTGAAGTATCACAAAATCAGTTTTGTCAGAAAACCTTTCACAGAAAACACCTTATCACTTGTGATCCATTGAGTGGTCACTTAGCAAAGCCTTCCAAATCCACCATGCAGCATGGAAAAGCAAAAGACTAGATCCTGATTCTAGCTACACCTGTGAAAATCCTGAATAACTCCCTGGTACTAAGAGAAGTCGTCAGCTTCCACAACAGGTTTATCCACATAAGCTGATAAAGGTGCAGAAAACTCCTCAAAATTTACTTTTCCAAAAACAGAGTTGCTTCAGTTCAAGCAAAAACAACATGCTCAGATAAAATGTAAAATATCTGCTTTATTCTAATGAAATTATACACCTCTGCAGCTCGTCCTAACATAGCTTTGAAAAACCTATGTTGCCATCACTGCTGTTAAACTTTGTTAAGTCAGTGCCTGATGCTTCACTTCTTAACAAGGCAGATATTTGTTTCCCAGGCAATCGCTGGCACATGCCTGCCTTTTAAAATCAGATAATAATTGAATATGAGTAAAGTGAGATGAAGTAAAGGAGATTTAATAAATAGAATCTTTGCTGCAGAGGGAATTTCTGTGGCAGTGATTACGTTACTAATTGATCAGCACATTGCCTGAGAGAAGCCAGAGACAACAATTAAACTTAGCAGTGTGGCTGAAAGCAATGCAGTCAACTACCTCCTCGGCTTTCGCTGTCCGCTGGTTTCACCTGGATTGGTCTGTTCATCTGTAAAAGGAAGCAGAGACAGATATTTAGCAATGGAATCAAACCTTGTTATACAGAGCCTTGCTTTGTATTTTACCGTGCATCACAGTTAGCATCAGAATAGACTCCATGAGGAGGGAAAAAAGCAATTAGTAAGCAAAGAAATGACAACAGAGCACAGGCTGCTTGGGCAGCTTCTTGGTCTGAAGTGAATCAGTGTCACCCCATTTACCTAACAGGGGCTCTGCTGAATCACACCAGGTGAGGGATCACACAGGTCATGAAATTTTAAATGTAACTTTTTAAATTTCTAATAGTTCCTTCTGGAAACACTGTGGCAGAACAGAAGCACTTTGTTAGAACATATGGTTCAGTGAAACTTTAATTGAAAAGGTTTCTTGAGATTGTCATGGTGAAAAGAAAATGGGAAATTGAATTCCACCTCAACTACTGGCGCAGTAGGACAGTCAGTTGTATGACTATCAGAGTCATGCCAGGGGAATGAGACTTAGATCTGGCTTGTCCACATGCCATGGAAATGTTGGGTGTTGAGGATTTTTTTGAGAAGGTGGGTGTAGTATGCAAGTCAAAACCTCTCCCTGTTTTGATTTTTCAGATGTCTTTTTCCTTTCTCACATCAGAACACAAGCACATATAAAAACCTTGCCATTGTGCTGTGAATATGATTTATGTTCTCTGACTTATCCCTGTTGCTCTGTCTCTGTAAGAGAAGCACTGGGGACCATCACTGTCACTGGTGTTAGGCAAGGTGCAGAGCGCAGCCACCTCCTCTGGCCACTTGGGCCCAGTCCAGCTCCTGCCCAGCTGCTGGGGCCCAGCCTGGTGCTGGGGACCAGGGTCTCTGCCCAGGCCGGGGAATGTGGCTGCCACTTTCCCTTTTGCAGGCCCAGCAGGTAGCAAAGCTGGGCACGTACCTCAGAGACACATGGACGCATGCGGACAGACAGGATGCTGACACAGCCAGTCCCACGGGCTGCCCAGCCAAGGGCTGCCTTCAGCAGCGCTTCTGCACCATGCTCACGTACACACAGACATAGCCAGCCGAGCACCCTTGCCTGGACCCAGGCCCCTTGCCCACTTCACAGGTCGCCTCCTTGCCGGCTGGTCCAGCTTGAAGCTTGCTGGCGAATGCACATGCACACCCCGTGGGCACCAGGCTGGGGGAGATGCAGATGCTTGGCCCCCAGCAGCCAGCCCCAGGCTCAGGGGCTGTGTCCCCCATGGCTGCAGAGCTCTGCTGTTTCTGTAACCTCCCAGTCTGGGCCCCCTGGTTCACGTTATCAGCTGCAAAGACTAATCTTCCTCAAAGTGGACCTGTAGTTTGATAGCCTGCCTGTCAACTAGTGTGACTGGGAGGTTTGTCGCTTGTCATTGTCTCCCCACTTAGAAGTCCTGGATCGGATAACCCTGTTGGAATCCCGCCTCCCTTTCTAATTATCCCTTGTTGCCTTGGAAAAGGTCCTTGACTAGAAACCCTTAAAGGAGGTGTCTCCTTCTACATACCCTTACACCCAGAGCTGCTCACTCCCAGGAGAAAGGGGCAACAGATGTCCACAACCATCTTAACTGGTGGTGCCTAACATGACATGGGTGTCTGATGCACAGGGTGAGGATATTCCCCTCCTGTTAATAGCTAGGGATGCAGATTGGATCGGAAACTGATGAGATTTTCTTCTGAAAGTCTCTCCCTGCCCTTCCTCCATGTCACTTAAAGCAATACAAACACTATGGGGATGAACTACTCAAAATATTTTTTCTGTGTAACCACCACTGAGTGGATTGAAATTATCCTTAGGTTTGGCAGCTATGGAAAGGGTAAGCTCAAACAGGCATCACAAGGAGCAGGAATTTAGATGGCAAGGGAAATCTTCCTAACAAAGACCAAAAAATTGCTGATAAGTGTCACAGGATGCTTCCCTCACCTCAAAATAAAAAACAAACAAACAAACAAACAAATAAGAGGCAGATGGGGGTTAAATTGAATATGCATACTTTACAGAGACTGATGTCTCCCACAGGGATCCCACAATAATTGTGGCAAGTCCAGTAAAGCTATTCTGGCTCTCAGGCAGAATGCAAAGTTTCTCAGAGCTGCCCTCCATGTATTGCCTGCAAAAATCATTGACCATAGCCACCCCTGTGCTCTCAGACACTGGGGCCAAAAGCCACAGTCCTGCTGAAGCTTTGTGCTGGAGTCAGGGTTTAGCCTGCAGATGCAGGGATTATAAATTTTATTCCTGATTCTTCCCAATCCCAGACAGGTATAGATCTGAATCGTTGTCTTTTCTCTAGAAAACATTGGAAAACTTAATCTTATATCTCTTGGCTTTGCAATGAATGACTTGCAAGCTTTTTAGTTGTCATGTCCTGTATCTAGTTAGTACTACTATTTAATATCTAAATATTTTACTACTCATTTTCTAGCATCTCTATGCTTCTCCTCCAGTGTTTCCATTACCTTGGAGAACAGTAGGGGTGATTCTGCCCTTCCCTTATTTGTGACTAATTGCAGTTGCGCAGCAAAGCTGTTAGGTTTCTTTTTTCTATTTTTCCTTTTTTTTTTTTTGAAGTAGTTCATAATCATTTAGATTTATTCTAATTGCTCTGCACACATATTTAGTAATAAAAATTTATCAAACTGGCTGACAAGTAGGTTAAGATGATGGAGAGCCTAGCAGATCCTGCTGCATTGTTATCTCAAGATGAAAATGTACTTAGCCATAAACTGACTACAGTAAGATTCACACTTGGAAAAAGAAGGATCAATGGCTCCAGACACTACTGAGCAATTTCTGTTTTCCTGTATGCCTGTATCCTCTAAAAAGCTCCAGACATTTTAAGTGCTAAAACCAGCAAAGAATCTGGTACTGGATAAACCTTGTATCAGACCCTGCTTCTGCAACTATAAAGATCTGTCATTCACACACGTGTATCATAAGACACTATCAGGGCCGGAGGCAATGTATTCGGCATCAGCAGGACAGACAGCCACTCCTCAGACTGGTGTCTGAGATGAATGTGATGAACAGTTCTCTGCAGTGCCTGTTCCTCTCCACTGATCACAAAGGTAGTCTATGCAGGAAGGTTAGAGTTAGGTGAGATGAACCACATCTTAGTCCCCATACACAGGATAAAGCTGAATACACCTCTGTCTCCCTGCTCTGATTTCCCCCATTGTAACTGGTTTGTGTTTACAGCAGGTTGGTGTTGACATCATCCACGTACCAAGGTCCGACTCCAGAGCTGTTAACTGACAGCTGCACTCACTGTCCTACTGTGGATACAATGGCTAATCTAATTTCAGTGGTGAGAAGAGGTCCCTGCTGCTTATGCCAAAACAGCCAGAACCTTCATCCCAGGCAATCAGAAAGAGAAACAGTCACATGAGCTAAGAATTTAGAAGAGGTGTGCAAAAAATCACTGCTGCAAAAATCACTGCTGAACTCAAACTTTGGATCCAGCCTTTGGAAGAACTGGAAATAGCTCTTCCTACTTGTGAAGAGCTGGATGTGGTCAGTTTGCCATCAGGCAAAGACCATCAGGCCCTTTAGCAAAATGAGAGGAGATGATATTTGGTAACTTATTTTTTGAGATTGGGGCATGAGGGAGGAGAAGAAGAGAATCTCTGAGAAAATGAAAAATAGAGGGAGGGAATGGGTATCCAACAGATCAAGAAAAAAAATGTGGAAATAAGTAAAAGGCTAGTGTAATTTAATGTACACTATGATTTATACACTTGACAATTTCTTTATAGACCAAAGAGAAAGCGCTGCATGCACGGAGCCCATAATACAAATTGAGATCATCTTGACATGAAAGACACCAATTAGAGGGAGAAACATTGAGAGGAAAATAATTAAGTTTCTTCTCTCCGTTTATGGAACTTTTTTTTTTCTCTTTCCTTACACAGCCATTCTGGGAGCAAGCAGGTGGCATGGGGAGCAGAAAAAGGCTAAGTGGCAGAAAGAGGTACCTTCCCCAGTCTGGGGAAGCACCTGCCTGGAGAGAAGGGATTTCAGAGGTTCAAGCTCTCTGCTTATTCTTCAGCTGAGAACTGTCATGGTTTTAATGCAAAGAAACCTTTTTTTTTTTTTTTTTTTACTCCAAAGCACAGTCCCCTGAATAGTCTTTCGAGGAATAATGGTATAGGTATATTTAATATCTGTCCTGCCTTGGTGGACCCTTAGAGTGTGATAAGAGAAAGGAGTCCTACAGCACTCAACTGGGCTCACAACAGGAGGAAAATGCATTGGAGTAAATGAGGTTGTGTAATGCCATCTTTGCCCTGAACTGGAAAGGATGGTGACCCCAAATTACTGCTTTCAAATGCCTTTGGGGGGAAGAGTTCATGTCATTACACTGCAGATAGATAGTGCCACTTAGTGAAGATGCCTCTTCTCGGTTTTGTGAGAACTCAAACCCAGAATTGGTAGAGTTACTTTTGAGAGAGCCAGCACATGTAGCCTTAAAAACACTGTGTCTCAGTGTCTAAAGCAGTTTCTCCAGCCTTTGGGAAGAATCCATCATGTGCTTTACATTCACCCTACTACATGGAGCACAACTTAGGCTGGTATCCAAACACCTAATACCTGCTAGGTCTGGCTGTGTATATAAGGGATTTGTGTTACATTTTACTCCTGTCTCAGGAAATCCAAGGCAGACACCAATGAAACTTCTCTTCCACATTGTCCTGGTTTCAGTTAGGATAGAGTTAATTTTCCTCCTAGTAGCTGGTAGGGTGCTATGTTTTGGATTAGGATGAGAAGACTGCTGATAACACGATGATGTTTTAATTGCTGCAGAGCAATGCTTACACCAAGCCAAGGACTTTTCAGCTTCTCGCTCTGTCCTGCCAGCGGGCAGGCTAGGGGTGCAGCAGGAGCTGTGAGGGGACAGACCCAGGACAGCTGACCCAAAGTGGCCAAAGGGGTATTCCATACCATCTGACGTCATGCTGAACAATATATAGGGGTGGCTAGCCACACATATGAAAGTAGCCCATACAGATACAGCCTTAAACTAGTCATCATAGCTCACAAATAACAGCACATAGGTGGTCACGTAGAACTTAAATGAGTGATATCAGTAAGTGCTGAGGGTCCTAGATCCGCTTTGCAATGTGTGCTCACCTCAGGTGTTTGCAGTTGTGTGTTTATCGGTACCTGAACTGCCTAGTTTAAAGCCTGCTCTCAGACTCTTTATGTGAGCTGGCTCTCAGATGCTCTCAGTGTGGATTGGCTCTGAGGTTCCCCAGAGTTGCCTGCAGCTGGTGCTCATTCAGGCAGAGGCATAGCCTGGAGGGTGCTCAGGAGCTGCCTTGCTGAGGAAGCAGAGATAAGGGGAAAGGATGGGGTGTTGTCTGTGTACAGGGCATATCACGATTTTCTGTGTGTTGGGTGTGCTCTCCACAGAGGCCAGAGGCCTCTTTGCTGTGGATTTCAGTGGGACAGGCAAGCAAGCCAGAGACAGATGTACTACTCAAGGCGTTATAGACTTAACCTCTGCCCTCTCACTTAGAGATGAACATCTGTTCTCATCTTTTCTTTATCCTGAGCCCATGACCTCTGGCTATTGGTACTTCCCTGCTGTGCTCTTCATTTTCTAAGCTTTATGTCTTCTTCTGAAGCAAGACCCAAATGCTGCCTTTGCCACTAATGGTTGCTTGGCTTGCCTTTGCAGACTTTAGGCAAGGCCAAGCTCCCATTGACTTCAGTGCTTTGAGTTCAAAAGGAGCTTGGCCACCATCCATCCAAGCAGATTAGACCTTCTGTGCTTGTGGCTTTGTATGCCTGTCCACAAAGATAAGAACCACAGCCAGCCCTTTTGCCCATGGAGAAATTCTTTCTACAGCAGTACCATTTAACAAACAACTGAGTAAGCAGTGTAAATTAACTATCTACTTTCACCCACTGAGAGGTTCATGAAATAAAGGCACTCTCACTGATGTAGATGTGCAGGTAGCCTCAAGGCCTGAACTCAAGCACAGTCTCCCTAGGAACTGAAAAAAGGCATAACAGGTTTAATGCTGCAAGCAGGGTTTTCCTTGGAACTGAAATAACCCCAGTCTGAGCCAGAACACTGGTCCTGCTCTTCCTTATACCCCAATTTCCCCTTTCCCAAGATTTAAGTTCATCCATGGGGGAAACTTGCCACAGGATAGCAGATAGCAGTCCATTCTCTCAACCCCACATCCCAGGAGGACCAGACTTAAACCTATCCCAAGTAGGATGCTGTGGCATTTCTGAACCATTCTGAACCCCTTTAAAGAAAATCTTCTGTGGAAGGGCTTAGAGCATTAACTTATGCTTCAGTCCTCTTTCACAGCTAGGAAATGCATATTGGAAGGGGATTTTAAACCTATTCAAACACCCAAGTCAGCCCTCTGTTTGTTCCTAATGGTGAATGAATGAGTGAATAGGCACAAACAAGAACCTTGCAAATATCAGTACGGCTTTCAAAAAGAAGAGAAAGCAAAAATCCTTAGCTCCCCAAACATTTCCCAAATTGGGAAAACATAGAAAGATTAAGGAAAAAAATAAGACAAAAAAACAACCTTAACACAAAGCTACGATCTTTCCAGATTCCCAGTCCTCAGAGTCAATGTGATTCCCTGTGCTCATTTCAGCCCATCCAGAATCAGGCCCTCCGACTCTAGAGGAGCTTCCCCTCACCCCCATCAATGTATAACTGGTATCATCTGGTCCTACGTTTTGACAATTATCTATAACATGATTATGAGACTGATGAGTATCGCTGATTAATTATGCCATCCTTCAAAGTTGATCTGGATACTTACAATAAACAAACACCCTGGTTGGGCAACAAAGGCGATTTTCTGTGCCTGTTCCAGCCAGCAAAGGCTAGCAATTTCATTACACCATGCAGGGATGTAGTTGGAGACTCCCAGGGATTTGTTTATGATCTGTCATTCATGTGGTGCTGCTTCTCTTCTGGTTTCTGACCGCACCCTGCTTTCCCCCTCCCAAATGATAAATATTTCCTCTTGACTGAGAGCTATCTACCAAGAGTGATGTCTAATACTAATGCATTGCTGATGGTTTCCTGCTCTAATTATACCCAAACATTGCCTTTCTTTCTTTTTCTCTCTGAACAACCACATTTTTTTTTTGCATCAACATGCACCAAAGCATTAAACAAGATATTCCATTAATTTCTTCATCATCATAACTTAAGTCTGGGACATACCCTTTAAATATTCATTCATGAAAACTGGGCCTTAAAATTTTAATAATGTCAAACTCATTTGAACTGATCTCCTGGGGGACTATTACAATACAGTTAGAATAAATATGATGATTGATTTGATGTAAAGGTTCACCTGTCCACATCTGTTAGTGGCTGGAATCAGCAAGCCACCTCTGGAATCAGAGCCGATAGCTTCAGGTTATTTACTCCCTCCTTCCTCACCCCTGTTGACTTTCCATTTGGTTGCCAGCTCAATTCTCCAGCTTTCTGGCATCGCCTGTTCAGCTTGGGTAAGGTTGGAAGAGGAAAACCAGAGAGACCCCACTGAGAAGAGAGACTGAGAAGAGACTGCACTTTCTTCCTTCCTTTCCCTCTTTGTGCTGTGGCATTTGATTAAAGATGGAGCATTGATCAGAGCCCCTAGAAGTTCAGCCATAAACTTTCCAGTGGTATTAGCCATTAACCTTTTTACAGTATGTGTCTGAACTCCCAAGGTCTGATTCTTCTGTGGGGGTCAGGAGCAAGCCTATGCAATGCTGACATGTCTGAACCAATGCAGAGGAGAGCAAGGCTTGCTACTTTCTATCACCATCCTTCCAAAATCACAGTGGAGAAACAGTCTCACATTGTGACACTGAGAGGATAAAAACGGTGAGGGAAAGGGAGCATTAAATCATGCTACTTAAGGAACCTCTGTTTCAAACATAGAATCATAGAATATCCCAAGTTGGAAGGGACCCATAAGGATCATCAAGTCCAACTCCTGGCACCACACAGGTCTACCCAAAAGTTTAGACCATGTGACTAAGTGCACAGTCCAAACACTACTTAAATTCAGACAGGCTTGGTGCAGTGACTACTTCCCTGGGGAGCTTGTTCCAGTGTGCGACCACTGTCTCGGTGAAGAACCTCTTCCTGATGTCCAGCCTAAACTTCCCCTGCCTCAGCTTGACACCATTCCCACGGGTCCTATCACTGGTGATTAAGGAGAACAGGTCAGCACAGGATGTTCTCGAATATACAGACAGATAATTAAAAGAGTTTGGTCCACTGGGTGCTGAGCATATTTGAAAATTTGGGCCAGATTGCACTTTCTTTCCCCTGCAGTGTGAATTAGGTGCTACATGGTATAAACACAAAATGAAAATCAGAACCACAACCAGAAAGAATAATCAGGTTTGTTTATTTGTTTGTTTTTGTTCTTAATATCATCTACTTTAAATAGATCCTACATTGATCCTTTGAATTAGGGTGTGTCATGGTTTCAGTTAGGACAGAGTTATTTTTCCTCCTAGTAGCTGGTAGGGTGCTATGTTTTGGATTAGGATGATAACATG
Source organism: Heteronetta atricapilla (assembly GCA_011075105.1). Taxonomy (NCBI): domain Eukaryota; kingdom Metazoa; phylum Chordata; class Aves; order Anseriformes; family Anatidae; genus Heteronetta; species Heteronetta atricapilla. Next base: position 185,691 of record MU014702.1, read on the forward strand.
CTGATGTTTTAATTGTTGCAGAGCAATGCTTACACTAAGCCAAGGACTTTTCAGCTCCTCACTCTGTCCTGCCAGCGGGCAGGCTGGGGGTGCAGCAAGAGCTGGGAGGGGACGGACCCAGGACAGCTGACCCAAACTGGCCAAAGGGGTATTCCATACCATCTGACGACATGCTGAACAATATATAGGGGTGGCTAGCCGGGATGGGGGGCCAGTTGCTCGGGGATGGGCTGGGCTTCAGTCAGCGGGTGGTGAGCAATTGCATTGTGCATCACTTGTTTCATACACACTATTATTATTATTATTATTTCCTGTCTTAATAAACTGTCTTATCTCAACCCACAGGCTTCACTTTCCCATTTCTCTCCCCCATCCCAGAGAGGGAGGTGGGAGCGTGAGCGAGTGGCTGTGTGGTGTTTAGCTGCCGGCCGGGTTGAACCACAACAGGGTGTAATGCAAACCTCTCTGTATTTAAAAGTAACCCCAGTCTAGCACCATATACAAGCACTGCCGGTATTTTTAGCTTTACGCTTTACCATCAGTCTCCTGACATATGGTGCTTTCCTTAAATCCTCAGCTTCTGGACCCTCACAAGCTTTTAACATGATTTTTTCTTTTCCAGAAGAAAAGAAGGTTCTCAATGCTCAAAATAGAGCTCAACAAATGAATACATGGAAATAAAATCTCTTATTTGTATTATCATATCATACATGATTGCTCAAGATAATTTATAATTGATGCATCTTTACAGAAGGCAATGTTAATTACTATAAGCATTATTTGCTTTTTACTGCTTCAAGCTGTTTCTTTCCTACTTGGGCTTTGCTTAAAGATACTGATCCTAAATCTGTTGCTTTCTTTTTCAAATTCAAATCAAGTCCAGCTCCTGTTCCCATGCATTTTCTCTACTTCCTGCATTATTTACTTTTCCTAACATAGTAAAAATATATAAAACCGCCCCCCAAAACACATTTTCTGTTGGAAACTAAAACAAACAAGCAAATCCTTTGATTAAATTCTATAGGACAAAAATGTACATATGTGTATCTTTAGAAAATTCCTTACATTTAGGATCTGCTCTTACCACCAGCAGCTCATTGCTGCTTTTCTGTGATGGACCTGGCGCTTTAGTTAGTGTACTTAGCCACGAGATAAAATCCTTCATAACATTTATGATCATTTGAGATCAACAGGTCTGTTTTTAGTGTTTAATACCGCTCTCCAAGATGCTCTTTGTTGTTTGCTCTGTTATCAAGATACTTCTAACCATAATTCTCGAGCAAGTTATACAATTACTTTTCCAGTGAGGGAACTGCAGTCCTAGTTAGATGAGCTCCTGTGACCACCCTTGTTATTTGCTATCAGATCATATAACTGAGGTGACACAGAACTGGTTGGAGTTTCTAACCTGACAGTGAAAAGAAAAATTTCCTGGCCTAAGATTGTCATGGGCAGTGAGGGCCAGGATTTGGTACTGACTTTTTAAGCCATGCCCATTTGATTCCCGAAAGCATCCAGAAGCACAAGATGTCAACCCCTGCCAGTACTACAGGCCGTTACCAAAGATGTTTCAGTGCAATGAGTCCAACCTAGTCCTGTACAATTTCTACGTCCCTTTGGGGCCCCTGCCCTGTCCCAAAGAAGAAATGATTTAAAATAAACTCAGCCATTGCACACTATGATACAGAGACCAGAAAGGGAGTAAATTTTATTAGATGTTGTTTAATAAATGTTTATTAGATGTTGGTTTTCTCAGAGGAAAAGGAGCAATTTGGGAAGTCTGAACCCTAATTGCTGTGAATGCAGAGTATGAAAAGATACAGCCATGAGCTCTTTTTAAAGTCTGTTACCTATCATCTTCTTTCCCACTAAGTTTCCTCCATGGAAAAAGGGGTTAGGTCTTTACCTTCAGGGTCCATTGTGAGGATTAATTAGATATTATTCCTACAAAATTGTGAAGTTATAAAATGCTATATAAGCTCTCAGTATTATTATAATGTGCCATGCTCTGCATAATGTATACCTTTGCAATATTACCCCTTGGTTGTTCAAGACTACAGAATTGCTGCTTCTAATTGAGTTAATGGCTTCATAGGTTGGCAATTTAATAAAACAGACTGCTTAAACCACCAAGGTTTTGATTAAATAGTGTGTGTGCAAAGGGGAATTTATATTTGTTAGAGGCTCCATAAATCCAAGGTATCAAGGCACAGATAATACCAGTATAATAGTCAATTACAGAGCGGGGAAGGAAGGGCAGAGCTGGAAGCCATCTTGGACAGCAGTATTATGTACCGCTGCAGTCAGGTATCTGGGGCTGCTCTCATGAGTGAGCGACGGGGTGCAAATGCAGATCAGACTGCACTTCTCCCACCTCTCCCAGTGATTTTCCAGAGGCTGGGAAGCTCTTCATGACTTAAGAAAGTGTCCTGGTTTCAGTTAGGACAGAGTTATTTTTCCTCCTAGTAGCTGGTAGAGTGCTATGTTTTGGATTAGGATGAGAAGAGTGCTGATAACATGCTGATGTTTTAATTGCTGCAGAGCAATGCTTACACCAAGCCAAGGACTTTTCAGCTCCTCGCTCTGTCCTGCCAGTGGGCAGGCTGGAGGGGGGGGCAGCAAGAGCTGGGAGGGGACAGCCCCAGGACAGCTGACCCAAACTGGCCAAAGGGGTATTCCATACCATCTGACGTCATGCTGAACAATATATAGGGGTGGCTAGCCAGGGTGGGGGCCGGCTGCTCGGGGTTGGGCTGGGCATCGGTCAGCAGGTGGTGAGCAATTGCATTGTGCATCACTTGTTTGTACATATTATTATTATTATTATTATTTTCTATCTTAATAAACTGTCTTTATCTCAACCCACAGGCTTCACTTTCCCGTTTCTCTCCCCCATCCCAGAGAGGGAGGGGGGAGGGTGAGCGAACGGCTGTGTGGTGTTTAGCTGCCGGCCGGGTTAAACCACAACATAAAGAAACTGTACTGCTTCTTTCCAGCTGGCCTTACCCTCCTGGTTTAACTGTAACACCACACAGAAAATAGGAAATAAGGGGAAAAGTCCTACTTAATGACAGGACTCTACTTGCACCTAAATCCCAGCCATCTCATGAAACTGCCTTCCTGAAATAAGCACCCGGCCTTGCCCATGCAGAAAAATGGGCTGCCTGGCATCCTCCAGAGGGAGCTCTTGACTGCCTAAATTTAGACATATAAATTATGCAGACCCAATTTCCTAGATGGAGAAATTAAGGGTTTACTCTGGGAAGCCTGCTTCATTAGGTACTTAAAATGAAGTTAGTTACTTCAGCACTTAGTACATAGTGCACAGGCTGGATCGCACCTTTGACTTCACCAATGGTGATTTTGGACTTTGGGAGCAGCTCTGGGGGCTTCTGTTGTCTGCTGGAGCCGGTAGGAAACATCTTCCATGAACTTTGGGGAACAAGGGAACGAATCCCTACATCTTGGTACTCTTCTGTGCTGTAAATTCCAATTCATAGCTGCTTCTGTGCTGGCACCACTGAGAGTTGAAAGTTTTGTTCTTGTAACATTTCTCAAGAACTCCAGCTTAGGCAAATATGAAATCAAAGTGATCCTTTCTTTTGTGTTCTATGTCCCTCTGACCCCAAAGAGCAAAGTGAGTAAGCCAGGCACAGCTACCCTGGCTATTTCATGGATAGAGAACAGCACCCACAAAGCTAATGAGAGGTTTCTACAGATGTTTGCTGAGCACTGATAGATAATCAGGAACAGGTCCAAGCTGCAAAGTTTCAGTTGTTAAAAGTTAGGCTGAAATTTCCAATAATAAGGGCCACCCACTAAATTCAGGTCCTGACTCAAACACTTGAGGAGGGCATAGGAGGGCATATGGCCATTGTGGTGCTGGCTGTACTCAAACTAGTTCAGAAATCTGGTTCAATTAAACAGTTACTCACGTATTTATCTGACCCAGCCAAGCTCCCCAGCCCAGCCACCTGCACTTCTACAGGGCTCCATTCAGACATGGGAAGCTGGTGAGGTCTCACATGGACATGGGGATGCTTGGCCCTGCAGATCCACCTGGGGGTCTCAGGCTAATCCCTGGGCAGGCTCTCTGGCAGGGCAAGGAGCGTTTTGTGTCTCCAAAGATAGCTGACATCAGTGTTTGCACTTTGCAGGGGAAGAGCTGGCTCAGCAGAACCAACAAATACTTGGAGAGTGGGAAGTCTGACATCAGAACTGGATGCTTTTCCTTATCCCTAAATGTTGCGCTCTGGCTGGATGACAGGTTATTGGTCCTGATACCTGTTAGTCTCTAGTCTGCCTTATGGCAGCGGTCAGGCTGCTTGATGGAAATTGTCCTCCTCAGTCTTAAAAGATGTGAACTTTGCTGAAGTTCAGCTTTCAGTAAAGGCTCAGGACAATTAGTTTGCTGCTCCAGGTGCTGTGTTAATTCCCCACAAGAATCTTACTGGGGCACCATTAGAAATGGGGCTTCGATTCCCGTAACTTCATGCCGGGGCAAAATGCCCCTCTTCCCCCTGTGACAAGCTCGATTGAGCCAGTGCTGGACAAAGGGAATTCAAGATTCAGGTCCTTTACATGAAATGGTGTGTGCGTGTGTGTTTTAACTAAATCATTTATGTTCAATAATGCCAGGTTATTATAGGTCAATAACTTTCAATTATTCACTAGCCTTGCTGTGCTCCCACTGTCAGGCAGCACACCAGCGTGTTGGCTCTTGAGAAGCAAAAAGCTCATGATGGGAGCTTTGGAAAAGCAATCACAAACACAGCTTGAACAGAGGAAAAGAAAACAGAGGAGGAGGAAACTGTGAAAAGTCTTGGTTGCTCACAAGAGTATCTTGGGGAACTTGTGTGACATACTCTTCCTCATGTGTGCATGCACACTCAACCCCAAAATTAATCATTCCTGGGCTCCCAGATGGTCAGATGTGAGGCAGCCCAGATCCCAGCGCTGTGTGAACACAAACTGGTCCTGAGCTAACACTGCCTCTCATTAGGGCCTACAAGCCAAGTTTAATGCCATGGTAGCCCGGGGGTTGTATAAGCTTTGTGCCTGGACAGATAATGGTCAGATAATGGTCTGCTCTGTACTGGGTGCCCAAGAGGGGAAGAGCATGAGTTTTGTTCAAGTCAATGCATAGATATTAATAAAGAAACAAAAACATAGACATAAAAAATTGCAAAACAATGTGAAAATGAACATGCTGCTCCCAACCAAATGTGTCGGGACAGCAAGATAGGGCACTGGAGCTGTGGGATGGACTCTTCTCTTGTGAAGGGCAGGCACTGGAAAATGAGCTTCTGTCTGGGAAGTGGAAGCAAGGCATCAGTCAAAGACTGAGAAGAAACAAAAAGAACAATTTTGTTTTTGTAGAAAACTGGGTAACTAAGCTATTCACCTAGAAGCATTTTGGTTCTTTGCTGAGCAGTGCATCAACCCTACTTCCATCTGTCTCCTCTGTGAAACAGCCTGGAGCTGACAACACTTGTCAGTGGAGAGGGACTCAGCCGGGGGGACAAGTGTTACCTTTCCTGACATCCGAGGCAGCGGCCACTGCTGGAGGTGACATCCCCGGTAGCCTTGGCTTTGTTGCCTCCCATGTTTGCACAGCTGCCATGGGCAATGAGGGGTTAACGGGAGCTCTGAAGAGCCGGTCTGTTTTGAATGCGAATAATGGGAATACTCTCCTTCAATCATGTATTCAGCACAGGGATGTACAGAGGTATAAAGTTAATCACTATCTGGGCCACCCCTATTTCCAGAAAAAGAACTTTAATACTGCCTTTATCCGGTGAAGTACCATTGTTATACCTGCATATTATGAAGGGTTTATTAAACCAGTGATAATCTATTCAATATAAAGTGATCTGTATGGCCAACTGAGCACAGATCAGACAGAATGATGGGAGGTTATTGTTAAAATATGCAAATTCACATCCTATTGAAACGCAAACCCTCCAGATAAGATTCTTTTTTAATAAATCTGGTCTTTTTTCACTTCATGAAGGTAACCTATTTTTTATTGACTTCAAGACCATATAATGGAACGTAATATCTATTAGTCAGATCCTTGCCTCTCTTTCGATTACTGGAGGTACATGTTCTGGCTCCCAAAGAATTTTTGTTTTATGGTTTGGTACAAAAGAACAGAGATTAAAAATCCTAAAATTAATTAACTTCCCTCTACTCAACACCCCCCTTCCTCTTCAACTGCTGTCATTAGTTACCCAAGTAAAAGGGAGCAGTACCCATCAGCTGAGAAACTGTCCACTGCTTTCAGCGTTAGGAAAAACAACCAAAAGGAGAAATGTGGCTAATGCAGAACATCCCTGTATGGCAAAAGATAAAAAAATAAGACTTTTTGGATACCTTCCTTAGGTTTACTATTGCTCTGCCAGAGAAAGTTGTGTAAAGTTTTATTTTACTTTCCTTTAAAATGGTAGTGAAGTAGCCTGACCTAACTTCTGGGTGTGCACGTTTCTGGGTGTAAGACTGGTTTAATGCATATTAGCATAAAGCATTGGCATGCTTTTATGATTTGTGGGGGAGAGGTGGCTATGGAACCAGACACAGCTCCAGACACCAAAGCAGCAGCTGAAAAAAAGGCTTTTATTTTAGTGAAATGCCAGTGCTGCGATAGCAAAAGTTGAGAACCCATTTCCGCTTAAAGGTCATCTATTCTCAAATGCTGTAAAATCTACATGCTGATATAGATTGATCCGAGACTTGGTGTGCCTCGTGGAGGTTGCAGGTTTGTTTATCATCCCAAAGTGAAGGTCAGCAGAGTGAACTTAGCCTGAAATGCAGCTTCCTATCTCCTTGGAAAAGCCCTCCCAGCCATTTTGCGGTCAAATCGGGACTGCAATCACGTCTAGGGGTACAATATGCAACTGAAGCCAAGCAAGGTGGGAGGTGGAAGCGGCTGCCGTATGCTTGGATACCTGCAGCATCCGCGCCTTCGCCGACCCGCATGCGCTGTTCTGCGCAGACAGGGCTGTGCAACAGCCCTGGGGGCAGACTTCACATATGGCCAAAAACCTTTACAAATCTGCTCCCCTCTCTCACAGCAGACCTCTGGCTTCCACCATAGTTGAAGAATAACCCAAGCTAAACCCTTCCAGATGGCCTGCCTGTTAGGCTGATGGGGATGTGCATAAAATGTACTGGCTGTCTGCGTGCCTGCGGTGGGAACAGTGCTTCCCATCCCCAACCCGTAACACTGCAAAAACGCGGCCTCTCTGCCCAGGCACCCTTCTCATCAGTCACTTCACTGGGTATACCACCAGTTACAAAATAGCACTTAATTAAGATAAATCCCATAGGAAGTATATGGATAATATGCAATGCATTAAGCCTGAAAATTAAGATGGTTTGATTTAGCCCTGGCTTTAAAACTCTCCAGCTTGCATTAGGACTAATGATGAATGGATGTACGTCCCTGGTTGGACAGGAGCTCTGTCAGGGCACAGCTGCCCAACAGCGACAAAGCAAGTACTCCACTCACTGCTCATTAGGGCCTTCCACACTCTCCCTGCTTGGAAATGTTCTTTCCCTTGCCGTGGATGGTTGTAATAGTGACACTTCTCCACGATCTATCAACTTAATGGTCCTGGAGTTCATTAATAAAACCTAACTGAAGGCAATGGCTGCTGGCATCATGTGCCCACTGATCAGAGTGGGGAAACTGAGGTACGCAGGCACATATTTGGAAAGCCTGACCTGCAGCATTCCCAGTGATTTCAGTTTGCTGGCTATAAACAGGACCCTGAGCATCACCTTGCTGAAGCACCCTCAGTCACACCTGGGAGTCTCTTGTTCTTCTGTTAAGCAGCTGCAGGGATATAAGTGACATTTCAGCTCACTAAGCGTGGCCCAAGGTAGTTACAGCTCAGTGGTCTGAATTCTTAGAGCAGATTAGCGGAGGAACAGCGAGAGGAAACTCTCTCCCGTTCCATCTCCCAGCTGCAGTACCGGATGGTGCTCGTTGCTCCTTGCTCCAGGTGCAAATACAGCTATTCCTAATGAGCATCCTGCTCCACGGTGCAGCTTCTGTCCCTGTGTGCCTGAGTGGTCACAGAGCTCTGCTTAGCCTCTCTTCCTGCTTCAGCTGCTGCAAGAACCCCAAAAAAGCTGCTCATCTACTACATATAGTTCAGAAAGTAATCTCAGAGTGAGACCAGGGGGGAAGAAAACCCCTCAGCAGCCTGCTTACCCACCAAGGTCAGGACCCACATGGGCTGGAGCACGCCAAGATACAAATCCTACAAAATGCAGGGGAGCTGCCGTTCTGGGGGAGGCTCTCTGTGATGGGGGCTTCAGGAGAAATTAGTTTAAGACTCACAGCTGGGAAGCATCAGGAACTGGCTACAGCGTGCCAAGGGTTAAGGGGCTTTGTTCTTTCTGTAGAAGTAATTTACAGGAGGAAATTTCTTTAAAATAACAAGCATGGCAACATTTGGGGTTTTAAATGTACTTTTCTTCAGATTTGCACTAGTGCGCAAGCTTGTCAAAATAGGGTATCTTTCCTGGCTGTCATACTGCTCTTATTACTGGAAACGACTACTTTCTACAGTGTGTCTCTATTTTATGGCTTTTTAAGATATGGATGCTGTCATCATATTCCCCAGAGACGTGTTCTGGTTCATGGTGAGGCTGTTTTATATAATCTCCCATGAAAGATTAAAACAACAGCAGCAGGAACAACAATAATGCAACAAACTACCTCCTGAGAGAAACAAAGAAGTTGTGTCACAGGAAGCAAAGTCTCATCACCCACTGCAAAGCAGTGGATGTAATTCACAGATCCGTGCCTCTCACCCCACAGGAAGGCTGGATCACATTCACCCCCAAGAGGGCCAGCCCGTTACCCCATCCCAGGAGGAGATGATATCTGTTACTTTACCAAATGACAGAAGAGCTTTTCACAAGAGCCAGGTGGCTTGGGACAGGATGCAGAAGTTGTGTCTGCATATCTGTATGATAAAAACAAGTCTCCAACGTGGGTTGATGCCCACAGAGTGTTGTGACCCACCTTACAATATCTCCTGGCGCTGTTGCTTGGTTGTCCTCAACTCTTCCCAATCCAACCCACAGGAACAAGGGGTTGGGTTTGCTCAAAGAGACTGAACACAGCTGAGCCTGCCCTGCAGAGAGCCCTAGAGCTTGCCTTGGGTCTATCTGAAGTGCCCATCTGCATGTTAGCAATACAGGTGGTGGACAACCCAGGACCCTCACATGGGAGAGTGTAGATGGGCTCAGCGAGAGCCCAGCACCTGGGTGACCCCTCGTTTGGGCACCACCTGCCTCCCTTGCCCTCACACTGCAGTAAGCCAGTAACTGACATGAGCAGAGCCTGACCCGTCAGCATGAGGGAACCAAGGCATGCCTGCCTCCAGCAAAGCATCCCCTGCACCAACACAGGCCCTCCCTCTGCCACCACCTGCCCCTCACTGCCACCGGCCAGTGACCACCAGCCCATGGCGTGCCGCCCTCATCCCTGCCATGCCTGCGCCCCACAGTTCAGGCCTGGTGCCGGCCAGCGGAGCGCTCTGCCAGCAAGCATGGCTCCCGAGGGCTGCACTTTTCCTTGCCTTTACCTACTTCCCCTCTAAGATAAGAGTCCAGTAAATGCTGATTTGCAAGAAAGAAGAGGGCTTTTTGATGAGGGAGCAAGGTTAAGGTGGCTTCTTGTTAATTTGATAGCCCTGGAAATGCCCATTGAACTGAAGGAAGGGTCATGGCTGTGCCTGCTGTGTGTGAGTCCCCATTCCCAGGCCGCAGAGAGTGCTTGCACCTGGCTGAGCCGTGCTGCTGGCATTGTTTCCAATCCAGATTAACACCACAGATTTGAAAGTCTGTCCATGACTGAGAGTCAAGTACCTAGGGAAAACAGTTTAAGGCAGACAAACAGATTAAAAATCACTGATGAAGGGAGAGGGAAGAGAGACAAGAACTGGAAGTGGTGGAGAGCAGAAACCAAAGACCTGCCGTATAAAGGAGCCGAAAGCGGAGGTCAAAAAAGTCTCATAAAAAAAGAAGTATAACAAGTGCTGTCATGGATGATTATGAGGGTTTGAACCTGTCACCTACAGCAACAAGAGCATTGGCCTTCCTCACTAGACCTCAGGGGGTAATGCTGTTAGCTGAGGTTAGGGAGGGCAGGTGATGAGTTGCTGTTCAAATACAAAGCAAAGATGTCCTTTCACTCCAGATAATTAAACCAAAAACATAAGCAAACAAGGCCTGAAGTTCTGGAATCACTTGGCAAAGTCCCTGAAATCCCCTATGAAATGCTGCTAGACCTCATCTCCACAGCATTCACCCATCCTTATCCAGTGCCATTATCTTGGGGATATTCTGTTCCCTGGTGTCTGCTTAAAACATGCTAATGTAGACACAACCAGACTAATGGGAACACTCCAGCCACATCCCCAGCCGTCCCAGGGTACATTACAGGACACAGTATTAAACCAGAAATTAGAACATTAGAACATGTTCTAACGTGATAACGTGATTTTTTTTTTTTTTAATTTTAAAATAATGCTTTTCCACCTTTCCTACAAACACTAGTAGATAGAAACTTAAATTATATATAATTATTAGGGCCAAACACCACCAATTCACTTGACTCCAAAGGCAGGAGTTTTAGAAAACAGATTAATGAATGTTGTCGTTGTTTTTTAATGATAAAAATATTGTGAGAATTGGCAGCACTGCTCAGGAGTTTCAGTTTTCAAAATCAGTTTCCGAAAACCTGGACAAAGATGTTTTGATTATCGCTTCATCTATTCATGATACTTAGTTTTCTCATTTGAAAGTCAAATAAGCTGATGCCAGTTGAAATAAGAGGCACTGCCTGACGCGTGTGAATGGGAGTCAAGGATTTCTGTGCAGAGTGGTTCAGAAAGCTGCCAGTTTGTGTCTGTGCAAAAGTAGTCACCACCCTCCTGACAAAGCCACCAAGTCTGAATCAGGGACCTGTGGAGTGGTAGGCTCGAGCTCTGCAGCTTGCCTCGAAAATCTGGCAGATGCCAGCTGGAGGCTTTAGAACCTCAGATCTGCTCACAGCCAGAAAGGACAGGGCTCGTAATACTCAAGTCGCTGACGCTTTTAATTTCTTGCACACATTTTGGGAAGAGACAGGGAGGAGGGTGAGGAGGAGCAGAATTCACCAAAAACTAAAATGTGCGAATCATTTTTTCACCAACTTTCTGGGGGAAATGATTATTTTGATTATTTTCCATAAAGAATGATAACATTTGAAAATGCAAACCCATTATTCATTTAGTTGAAAGCTAATTTTTCTTTCCTGAACTCCCCTTCCCTGGTATTTCATCAATACTCAGACAACTTCAACTTAAATAAAACAGCAACCACAAAGGCATGCATTTCGTAGTGCTTATTTTGGCTGAAAAGCCACCTTTCATATACATACATGCACAATTTCAGTCAACCTTTTTGCCAGTACTGCTTCTATATTTACATCTCAGCCCCCATATTGTTTTTTATACCTCAGTTTCCCTACAATGAACATCTTCACCACCACCATCTTTCACAGCTATTCTGAGGGTTAGATTGATTAATCATTTTAAACTGCTTTAACGATGAAGAACAGAGGGGTGATCTTGAACCCTGAATCATTATACCTTTTAACTTTGAGGTCTGGACATCAAGGTTAAAGTACAGGAATTACTTCAAATGTTGTAAGCAACATTTAAAATCCAGGGGTAGAGATTTTTGGTGGAAGAGTAACCTTACGATCAATACAGTACAAAAAATATAGTTAGACCGAGAGGTAATTCTTAGTCTAAGGCTTAATAACACATTAAATAAAATTAAATTAAATTAAAAAAAAAAAAAAAACAAAGAAAAAAAAAGAAAACAAAGAAAGAAAAAGGAGGAGACATTAAAAGAGTTGAAGAAATGTTGCAAGATGTGCAACAGAACTGCCTCCAAGCAGAAGGCTGTTCTCAGACTTCTCAGTAGGCACGATTACTACTGCCTGGGAGAAAAGCCCCAATAAAAAGCATTCCTGCTCCCTCCCTTGGTTATGGGACACCATCCCGATGAGAAATTATTGACAAGCCTGCCTTTTTCTAAAAGGGTGAGCCAAACAAATTGTCTTTCTCGCCAGAGCTCCTCTCCTTGCTTCTGTCATTTTGTCTTTCTTTCCTCTTGTTATAGTCAACAGTGAACATTTTGGCATGTTAATGCCCTAATATGTATTAGTCTAGGAGCTTAAAAATCATCCCCCTGATGTAATAGCTGTGCATATTGGTGGAGCAGAGACTCCCAGCGCACCCAGCGCTGTTTGCTTGCCTCTATTCAGTTAATAAATTACAAATTGTAATTAGAATCCTATTTGGGACTCAGTCATTTATCACAATTGGAGGCTCGTCCAGGATGGTCTTGGTTCCTGAATTCCGACTTGATCTAGGAGGGGCGCCCCACTATTTGGTGGCTCCTGTTCGAGTCAGGTTGGGACTAACGCCATCCTGAACCTAAATAAAGGCAAGCAAAGAATTTGATTTTTTATGAGCTCCCTTGCCAGCTGCAGCATTGTATTTTACCCGTAATTCTGTGCACGAAGATCCGAACGAAGACGACAGAGTCGTAAGTATTTAAGGTGTATACCATTCGGTTGGGTGGGATTCGGTTGCCTGTGTGTGTAAGAGTGTGACTGAGATGGACCCTGGTTCTGAAGTGATTGTGGAGGTCTTCTAACCGCGGTTCCAATCTCCCGCAAGGGACTTGGCCAGTGAAGGACCGAAGTGATTCCTATAGGATTCGTGGTTGGGTGATAGGTCCTAAACCCCCTGCAAGACACTCTTACTAGGTAACCAAGGGCTGTAGGAATTACCACAGTAAAATTCCTAGATGGATCAGACAAAATTGAAGACCTGGGACCAGGGGAGCAAATTAAAAATGATTCAGTACTATATGATAAAATGGCCAAATCAGAATATGCAATAATTAATAAGGACCTAAAACCTGTGGAATCGGGACCTTTGAGTCCATCATGGTCAGCTCAGGCTTGTGAGCTGTATGCTCTATGTAGGGCCCTGGAACTATTAAAGGGGAAAAGTAGGGCTATATTTACAGCATGCTGAACTGAATGAACTCCCCATGCCTGAATCACCACCAGAAAGCAGTGTTGTACAACAAAATCTGGAAGTTTCTCCAAAGATGTTGCCATTAAATTATGTGGTGCTTTTACCGTGCTAGGCAGCTGAACACCACAACCGCTCTCTCACTCCCCCTCCTCAGATGAGGAGGGGAAAAAGTAAAGGAAGGAACAACTCACAGGTTGAGATGAGGATAATTTAATTAAAGGGAAAAAATATTATTAAGGAAATATTACTATTAATTAAACAATTCAACTTAAGGAAAAAAATGGAAAGGGGAAGAGGGAAGGGAATAACAAAACAAAACAAGTAAACGCTATGTGGAAGTGCAGAGGGAAGAAATTACTGTCTACTTCCCACAAATGAGTGATGCTTGACCACGTCCTTGAAGCAGGGCCTCAACACACGTAGCCGGTGTTCGGGGAGGAGGACAGACGTTTTTGCAACAAGAGCCCACCCCTCCCCTCTTCTTCCTTTTTCCACCTTTTATTGCTGCGTGTGACATCATATGGTGTGGAATATCCCTTTGGTTGGTTTGGGTCAGCTGCCCTGGTGATGTCTCTTTCTCACTTCTTTGCCCACCCCCTAGGAGGGTTAGAGAAAGTCCTGATGCTGTGACAGCACTTCTCAGCAGCAGGCACAACACCAGCGTGATACCACTGCTGTTCTAGCTACAAGTGCAGAGCGCAGCACTGTATGGGCTGCTGCAGGGAAAGTTAACATCCCAGCCAGACCCAGTACAAATTAATAATATACTTTTTAATAAATAAATAAATAAATAAAGTACTCATCTCTTGCCATGAAATACTGTTACTGTTAAACTTTATGTTCTAGTTTGGAGACAAAAAGGAATATATATAGTTAAGGCATGAGCATGGGACTTTCTGTTTCCTTAAGGTGGTGAGCTTTAATACTATTCATGCTGAGTCTCAGTGAGACATACTAGTATCCATGTGGACCCATTCATTTTAATGTTGTAAAATCGTGGGTCAGATGATTCAAAGCCTTCATGTAAATGTACTCAAGTAGGGGAAAGGTGAATTGGTATCATTTATTTTAAAAAGTCATATGGTGGATTAGTTTGTTGTTTGTTTTTTAAGTTTGTACTAATATAAAAATCACATGAGCATACCTGTTGAACAGTAAGTTATTTTTATGTAAGTGCATTTACTCTTTCTGTTTTTGAACAAACAGAAGTATCAAATACTTGTTTAAATATTAAGTGGGTGTTTTGAGCCTGCAAAATTAATATTGGCTCTAGAACTCTGCTTTCATAAGTACCATTTATTATACCACTATATTTCTGATGTTTGCATAATCATAAAAGGACCTCAAAACTTGAATACACAGACTGAAATATGTCAGTGTGCTATGTAGTGGCCTTTGAGGACTGTCACGATAACCCTTTTACATTACAGAGCGAATGTTATAGTCCTAAATTTTCAGGACCCCTTAGTACAGAAGAAAGCTTTATACAGTTACTGATGTGAATTTCTCTTAAAATGTATATTTTTGTGTCCAGTTGTATTATTTAAGTGTTCCTTTGTATCAATTCATATATGCTTCTGTTGTGGTTTAACCCGGCTGGCAGCTAAACAGCACACAGCCGTTCGCTCACCCTCCCTCCCTCTCTGGGATGGGGGAGAGAAACGAGAAAAACTGATCCCTGTGGGTTGAGACGGAAACAGTTTATTAGGACAGAAAATAAAATAATAATAATGATGTGTATGGAGCGGGTGATGCATGGTGCAGTTGCTTGCTACCCGCTGACCAATGCCCAGCCTGTCCCCAGGCGGCCGGCCCCCCCACCCCGGTTAGCCACCCCTATACATTGTTTAGCATGATGTCAGCTGGTATGGAATACCCCTTTGCCCAGTTTGGGTCAGCTATCCTGGGTCTGTCCTCTCCCAGCCCTTGCTGCAACCCTAGCCTGCCCGGTAGCAAGACAGAGAGAGAAGCTGAAAAGTCCTTGGCTTAGTGTAAGCATTGCTCTGCAGCAATTAAAACATCAGTGTGTTATCAACATTAGTCTCATCCTAAATCCAAAACATAGCACCCTACCAGCTACTGGGAGGAAAATTAACTCTATCCTAACTAAAACCAGGACAGCTTCTAAAACAAAGAAGGGGGAATAGGGGTGTGACCCCTAGGAAAAGATAGATAAAGTATGCTATGTTTTTAAATTTTTTTAAATTGATGGACAGAGGAAGGTCCTTGCATCTGTCCGTGCAGGAGAAAAGGCGACAGACAGATGTCAAGACAGATCAGGGAGAAACTCAGTTAAAGAAAGTCATGGTAAAATAAAAAAATAAATAAATTTTTAAAAAAATACAGCACCAGTTATTGGGAAGGGCCCTACACTCTAATAACTTGGGGGCCGAGGTTGTGCTTCTGTTTTAACAGAAGCATGTCCTAGATGGGTGTCAGCACCATGAGTCCGTCCTGCCGTCTTATCATCTGCCTTAACATGATCACAGCACCCTCCTCTGCGGTTTGGATTCCAGCTCAAACAAAAAACAACATCTGGGAGGGTCCGGCTGGCATATGCAGGACCCACACACAAGACTCCAGGAGTTGGAGGGGCAGCCAGAGCTCCCCTGGCTGGGCAGCACTCAGTGCCTGCCTCTCCCAGGGATGTGGTTACAAAGTTTGTTAAAGATAGAATTAGTGTGCCTGGTAGTTTTTCTCTGTGTTTTAGTTTGTGTACTCCAAATTTATTGTAATTGCTCCTGTAACATTAGTAAACAGAGAAACTCTTGAATAGGTACCTCTTAAGGGAAGAGATTTATCAATAACAGGAATCAGTTAAGCATTATCCCCTGAAGGTAACAGTAGGCTGTCTGCAGTGTACACCCCTTTAAGTTTAGGGAAGAGGGCAAGACCGGATAGGGAACCGGTGCTGTGGCTGGGAAGGCTGCAACCCCTTCGGGCTGTGATGGCTGATCACTATGGCCCTTTCCGGACCTTTTTAACCCCTACTTGGGGTTAGTTTCTTGGCTCAAGCAGTGGCCAACCACTGCAGTCAATGTATAGTAACAACTAGAAAAGGATGGTTGAGCTCCCAGTCATTGGTGTTTCATACTGTCTAT
This sequence comes from Heteronetta atricapilla, assembly GCA_011075105.1. Classification (NCBI taxonomy): domain Eukaryota; kingdom Metazoa; phylum Chordata; class Aves; order Anseriformes; family Anatidae; genus Heteronetta; species Heteronetta atricapilla. The sequence goes on from MU014702.1 coordinate 201,910, forward strand.
GACTGTAAAGGCCAGAAAATAGGAAGCTGCATTTTTAACCTAACTCAGTATGCTCTATGCAGAGAAGGTGACAGGACCGTATGATATGATCCAAAAGAACTCCCTTATCAATATTGGGTAGAAATGAAGACAGATTCGAAAGTAGGCAAACTAATTGGAACAAGTGAAGTTGTAACCACCCTGAATACCTCAGTGTTGATAACCTCTGATGCCTGTGATATTATAGATGAAGACCCATATACTGATTGTGGAAGCCTGAGTTGGAGGAGATATTATAGTAACCATACATTTGTCCTAGAAAGGGTGGAACAGTGGCTTCTATGTGTTACACTGATTGGATAAGAGATGATCTGTGGGACAGGAGTTATCATTACTGTGAACCCTCATATTGGGGTTGTGCTTGTTGGAGTACGGATCCCAGTTGAGGATGGCCTCAGCAATGTGCAGGAATGGGATTAGAAACCAAGATTGAAAATGGAAAAGCTTCCCCCAATTGTACAGACCGGACTTGTAACCCTGTCAATATAACACTTTATAATTTAGAACACTGGAAACCAGATGCAAAAAATGGGACTTAAATATATGGAAAAGGACAAGACCCGGGTGTAATTATCAAAATTGAAATCAAAGAAGGCACAAGAGAGTCAGTGCAACATAGACTGTTATTCAACTCATTCTATCATGAAATGGAAACAGGAATAAAATAAGAAATCCCCACAGCTGCTAAGAATCTATTTGTAAATCTAGCTGAAAATATTGCTAAATCACTGAACGTAACTAATTGTTATGTTTGTGGTGGAAAAAATCAAGGTGAACGATGGCCTCCTGAGAGAATCATAGCCTATTATGATCCAGCTACGTGGGCAGAAGACAGATCCTGGGGCTATAGGACCCCAATATATATGCTTAATAGAATAATTAGATTGCAAGCTGTAGTAGAAAAAGTTGTGAATAAAACCGGAGATGCACTCGGATTAATTGCAAAACAAAATACCAAGATGAGAACTGCTTTGTATCAAAGTCACTTAGCTTTAGATTATTTGCTAGCACAAGAAGAAGTCTGTGGAAAATTTAACCTTAGTAATTGCTGTTTAGAGATTGATGATGAAGGAAAAGCTGTGAATGAACTTGTAAAAAGAAATGAAGAAAATTGCACATGTCCCAGTTCAAACTTGGAATGAAATCAATTTAAGAGAATTATGGAGGGACTTCATGGGTGGTGGTTGGCTTACTAGAATCGGGATAGTTGTATTGGGAATATGTGGAGGGTTGTTAATAATTCCATGTTTAATACCCTGTTTTACCAGATTAATACACTCAGTTATACAAGGAATGCAAATATCTGTGGTACCTGTTGACCCAGAACCAGGGGAAGGGAAAACCCATTCCCTGATGATAATAAAAACAAAAAATGATCCAAAATTGGTACCAATTCGGCAAGTATTGATTCGATTGGGGAAAAAAAAAAGAAAAAAAAAAACACAAATCAATACCATGAAAAAAGGAAATGGGGGATTGTGAAATGTGTTAATTTGATTCGTGTCAGTATGGAACAATGCTAGGGCCGCATGATGAAATATATCATTTCATCACAATCATTTATCAAAATTTCCATCATAAATCATATTTTCCATCCTCTGTCTCTTTCCTTGCACTGACTGAATTAAGCCTTGGTGTTTTCTTTAGCCGCTGCCAGAGCTGAGACTTGAGATTATATTAGGGTAATGATGATAAATTTTACCCTCAAGCCAAACCATTTCCACATTACAGATAATGTTTTTTTTCCAAGTAAGTTCTGTTATTGGAATCCAGGACCCACCACATCTGCAGGCTCAGAAGCTGCCTCAACACAGTCTCTTTGCTGTAATGGGTTTATAGATTTGAGAATTTGCTCTAAACAAATAAATGAGAGAAGGAATGGCAAAGGAACCACCCAAAAGGAGGAGAGAAAGAAAAGAAAAAAGAAGGAAAGGGAGAAAAGGGAGAAAGGAAAAAGAAAAAATATAGGGCAGGAAGAAATATAACAATGGGGGGGGGAAGCAAATAAAGAGAAAAATGAGGTAAATGCATGCAGCAAAGCAATAGCAAGTGTGCTGCTAGCTGCTTGTGTCTCTGGGAAGGAGCAAAGCTGGCACGATGGAAAAGCACAAGTGCTGTACAAGCACGCAGACCCACAGCTATCCATTTCAGATTTCATTCCTGCCTTCTTAAAAGACCATCCCCTGGCATCTCAGGTTGGAAAGGCCTAGGACAGAGAAATGCAATAATTGTGGGAGATTTCTGCTGTCCCCTCAATGGACTAGGATGAAACTGAGGAAAACCTGACCCGGTCCTGACCCAACTGGGATCTGCGCTATGGCCTCAGTCTCAGGTGGTTTCTTGCTGGTCTGAGGTTATTCTCATTTTTTCTGAAGCTACCACAAAGCAGTTCATCTGCCAACCTTTGTATGAGGGGAATTCAATCTGTGCCATCGGGCCTGTAGGACAGTGTTCCATGCTTAGCAGAGCAGATTCTGGGCATGGTGACATTCAGGACAACAGATGAGGGAGTCCAGCTCCACAACTCACTTTTCTGCAGCCTCTCTAAGGCACCAGTTCACCACATCACTATGTAACTCAGCAACCCTCACTCATGCTCCACCCCTGATTTGGAGCACATCAATAAACCCGACACGTATGGCTTGTAAGCAACCAAGTCCCCTTCTGCTCTGCTCCTCACACTCACCAGACCAGAGTGTCTTTCTGCCTGCTGCTCTGTGTGAAGTCCCCCATGGGGGGGGGACATCCACTGCAGCAGCAGGGAGCCCTTGAAAATTGGGCTGACCGGGAGCAGCACAGCAGTTCTGAGGAGCTCTGGTTGGAGGCATCATCTGCACACAGAGACACTCCCTTGGGGGAAAACAAAACCAAACAAACCCCACAAAAACAACAGCAACCCCCCCCCCCCCTCAATTCCTGCTCTGTTTTTCTCAGGGCTCACCCTACCAGGTGAGGCTTTCTGAGGAAGCAGCTTAGCATCTGCAATCATTTGTATATACAGAGAAAGAACGGTTTCAGGTCCTTGGTTCATCTTGAGCCGTAAGGCTGCATCTCATTAGCTCACACTGACAGTGGGACTCATCTGAATAAAAGCAGGTATCTGTGACACAGACCTCCCCATCAGAGAGCCACCCCAGACTCCCTTTAGAGCCAACAGAGACAAACAGGCAGTCCTAGTTTGGGATTCATCTCATCTTACAGTGGACATCTGAGTAAGTCAGACAAATCCTCCACTAGCTCTAAAGGGGGGACTTGCTTAGATAAAGCAGCCTACATCTGAGATTAGATGAGCTGCATGCACCTGACTTCTTATTGGTCCAGCTATTTACAAAGGGACAAATGGCTCGTGTTGTATCTGTGTGGCTTACATAAGCATCCCCAGTGTGATTTGAGCTGGCAAATAATACTACAGCACAATGAAATAGGTATGCTGCACAGAAGAAGCAAAGAGGTGTCTATCACAGGAAAATTAATTTAATCACAGTGCTGGAATATGAAATGAAGGTAGAGAAAAGGTGAATCTCATGTGGTTTGCTAAAGATATTCCTTGTTATGCTCTAAAAGCAGGCACAATCTCACAGGCAAAGGCTGACTTAGCGTGACAAGCCTCTGGGCTGAATTCTCCTAAAAAGTTCAGAGCAGAGCCCATGATTTTAAGTTCCAGAGAAGTGTGGAGTCAAAGCTCCCTGCAGACTTTGTCTCTCAGTCCTGGACAAGTTGGTGGGTCTTCAATTTTTACTCCAAAAGCTCCTGAGCCTGAAGACGCACAAACATTTCAAAACACTCTCATTAGCTCAGGGGCAGTGTTGGACTCAGAAGATTTGTGTCTGGGCCTTCTGGGTCTGCACAGAGATGTGAGTAGTCTGGACTTTACCCTCCAGTAGAAGAGAAGCAAAGCTGGTGATCTTGGCTCTGAGACAAAGCCTCTCCCAAGGTGTCCGGTGTGTAATGCTCCAGCTCTAGCACTAAAATAAATAGGTCTGGGCATGCTCTTAGGCACTGCACTGAAAGCACCCAGCTCTTTTTATCATTAGCAAGATCCTTGGTGTGGTTTTAGTTGATGCCAACTAGTGCTGTCCCAAACCATGCCTTGATATAGGGACAGCTCAGACTGGGAACGCTTTCAGATGAAGTCTGGATAAGGCTGCTCTGGTTTTGGAGGAAGAGAGTTTAGCCACACGGATGGGCTTTGCTCTGTGCCACTTGCCCGTGGCCAGATAACACGTCTTGGCCTGTTTGACTGCATGGTGTAGTTGCTGCCTTGCTGGTCCTGCCCAGCTGAGGCATCTGACTCCTGCAAAGGCTTTTCTTCATGCCCCAGGTTCCAGAAGAGCAGAAGAATATCTGATATCCCAATTCACATTTCTTCCTCCTAACCTTCCTCCCATAAAGGCAGCACTGTGCTGGCTCTGGAGCTCGGAGTTATTGCTTTTCCAAGCCCTAAGCCAGAAGCCCTCCCTGCAACGAGCCCGAGGAATGCTGAAATACAGCCTAATGCAGATGGCTGGGGCCAGCTCTGATTTGGGCCAACAAATTTACAGCAGAGAGAAGGGAAAAAAGATGGACCTGCAGATAGGTAGGCAGGTGGCAGGCAGTTTATTTCACTGGCAGTACTGGAGTGCCTACTTCACGGGATGCTAAATGCAGTAAGTGGGGAGGAGAACAAATTTAAGAATGAAGAAGGAAGGGGTAAAGCAGTCAGTGCTCTTCAGGGTATAAAGAGAAAATCCTGTGCTTCTAGCACAGTCTCAAAAAGGGAAACTTTTTTCCCTTTTGAGGTTTCTCAAAAAGGGACCTTTTCAAGGTCCATGTGTTTATTATTTGTACCAGCCCCTAAAGAGGTGGTCTTTGAGGACACCAGTCACCTGGGAAAGCCAGCAGCCCTAACATGTCCCTGATGCAAGCTGGGGCTGGCACAGACAGCACATCCCGGGCTAGGCATGCCAGATGATATGCCCTTAAAACTGAGTTTAACAGATTTACTTTCTCACCTGGATGAATCAAATTGGGATCAGTCTTAATCCGTCTGGCAATCCTGCTAGCACCCCACAGTAAAAACCACACTGATATTCTGCTGCTGCAGTCAGGACTATCAGAAATATGTGCTGTCCTCCATCATCCCTTGAGGCTAACTGCTCCTGGTACTGCTGATTAACCAAGTTAGACCTCTGCTTTGAATCTTTATCCTTAGAACCCTTTCCAAAACTCTGAGAAAGCAGCAGGATGCCAACACACAGGCCAGGGCTGAGGGATGATTTTCCTCCATCCCTTTCTATCCCACAATTGCAAAATCAGCAAAGGCTTCATGCGTCTCCTTTCACCTGCAGATTGCCTCCTTGTTCACCTTGCTCACTGCAGGAGAGAAGAAGCCACAACAGAAATGTGGAATTTAAGCGCACACAGCTTTCCACAGGTGGAATGACTGCATGTGAGATTGTGCTGGGTGTGGCTAAGATGGAGTTAACTTTCCCTGCAGCAGCCCACACAGTGCTGTGTTCACTCGTAGCTAGAACAGCACTGGTATCACTCCAGTGTTGTGTCTATTGCTGCATAATGCCTGCACCGCATCAGGACTCCCTCCAAGCTCCCAAGAGCCAGCAGGCTGGAGGTGGGCAGTGATGGGGAGGGGACATCACCAGGGCAGCTGACCTAAACTGACCAAAGGGATATTCCATACCACATGATGTCACACTCAGCAATAAAAAGTGGAAAAGGGGAAGGGGAAGGGGGGGGGTTCTTGTGGTGGAAGTGTCTGTCCTCCCGAACAACCACTACATGCATTGAGGCCCTGCTTCCCAGGACGTGGCCGAACATCGCTCATTGATGGGAAGTAGACAGTAACTGCTTTTCTCTGTCTATGCTTCCACGCAGCCTTTGCTTTCTTTTCTATTTCTTTTTTTTTCCCTCTCCCTTTTCCCTTTAATTAAATCATCCTTATCTCAAACCTTGAGCTCTTTGTTTCGTATTTTCTCCCCCTTCCTCTTTGAGGAGGGGGAGTGAGAGAGCGGCCGTGGTGGAACTCGGCTGCCCACCTGAGTAAAACCACCAGAAATCACCAAGTCAGATGATGCAGTGGGAGAGCTGCATGACAGCTGATGTTGTAGCTGTGCAAGCTGAAGCAGCCATGAAAGCAACCAACACTTAGGGCACAAACCTGCAGATATCAGGAACAACCACCCTAAGGAGGTCACAAAGAGCCTGTAAGCCAAGTTTCCAGAAGCTCCAAGTCCCAAGCCGGGCTCCTGTACAGTTCTCCCTCCTCTGCCTCCACACGTGGACCAAAAATAAAGGCCCCATTTTTGCATTGTCTGATAACTGCAGGACTGAGATAGTCTTCCCTTGGTCCTCACAGACAAGGTAGCTAAGAGGACTAGCATATTTATAAACAACCAGTATCGCTGCTGGCAGTCACACCACCGGGAGACTGCCAGGGTGGCTAGGGAGGTGATCATCCCCCTGTACTCGGCTCTGGTGAGGCCGCACCTCGAATACTGTGTTCAGTTTTGGGCCCCTCGCTACAAGAAGGACATCGAGGTGCTTGAGCAAGTCCAGAGAAGGGCAACGAAGCTGGTGAGGGGCCTGGAGAACAAGTCCTATGAGGAGCGGCTGAGGGAACTGGGATTGTTCAGCCTGGAGAAAAGGAGGCTCAGGGGCAACCTTATCGCTCTCTACAGGTACCTCAAAGGAGGCTGTAGCGAGGTGGGGGTTGGTCTGTTCTCCCACGTGCCTGGTGACAGGATGAGGGGGAATGGGCTTAAGTTGCGCCAGGGGAGTTTTAGGTTGGATCTTAGGAAGAACTTCTTTACCGAAAGGGTTGTTAGACATTGGAACGGGCTGCCCAGGGAAGTGGTGGAGTCACCATCCCTGGAAGACTTTAAAAGACGTTTAGATGTAGAGCTTAGGGATATGGTTTAGTGGGGACTGTTAGTGTTAGGTCAGAGGTTGCACTCGATGATCTTGAGGTCTCTTCCAACCTAGAAATTCTGTGATTCTGTGATTCTGAGAAGGATTAGATAAAGCACAGAGAACAACCCTATCTTCCACATTGTAAAGGAGCGTTTCTAACCCAGTGCAATGGAGCATTTCCAGTTAATGTGGCTGTACCAGACAGCCTCAGTCTGCTGAGCTGTGATGCTGGGCCTGGTTTACAATGAAAGTAAATACTGAACTAGATTCTGACTATTTCACAGATGGTGTTTATTTTGTTTCATTTGAGTGGTGTTTTGGTTTATCTTTTGTTTAATTTGAAGGATAGAGCGATTTCCCAATAAATTGCATACCAAGATCTCCATGAGAAATACATTTAAAAAAAAAAAACCACAACCCAACAACAAGAGCAACAAAACCCTTTATTCTGCTGCCGCTGATAACAAGGCCTATTATTTCCCAGCCTGTGTTTGGTTTCAGCACCGTATAATCTCTCAGCTACAAACAAGAGACCAAAACACCTCTGACTAGAGCTACCCTATAAATGATTTTGTCCTTGATGTTTGTTCTCACTGGAGAGGTGCCAAACTCCCTGCCGTGTGGTTAGGTACAGGTGGTAAATAGGCTTTTTGGCTGGTTCATAGGCAATTCACAGGTGGTTTGCTAAGGAAAGACAGGTTTGTACCCAACAGAAAACAAAACTGTTTTAAAAAAACTCTTCTCTGAGGTTAACACTGCAGTGTGAGGCTCATCAGATTTCTTCTCCATTTGGACACAGGGGATGGCCTTCCCCCTGTGGTCTCTTTTACAACAAAACACCAAACCTGGGCTCCCTCTTGCTTCCCTCTTGACCTGTTCCCAAAGTTGACAAGGGCTGAGAGAAGCCTGGAGCTCCTTGTCTGCCCAAAATGAGTGTCTCAGTTTAAACCCATGGGTATGAATCCACCACGATTAAATTTAGGCTAATTTGGGGATTAATGTAACAAACAAACAACTTCATGAGTCAAAAAGCCACAAGATGGCATTACAGAGCAATTAAATGGAAAATCTGTGCTGGAATATGTTTTTTCTCTCTGGTGGAGGAGGAATCACAAGCAGCCGAACGGCGCTTGCTGTAAGAGGGGACAGGTGTTTCGGAGCAGCTCCCAACACATCCACTGTCCCTTCTGTCGATGGTCTCACCTGGTTAACTCTTATTAACACTTCCAAGTTTTCAGATGAAAGCCCTTCAGGAAACGGAGGACAACACATGCCTTTTCACCCAGCCTTTGTTAACGCTATTTTCCTCTTCATGCACTGGTCTTTTGGCTTTTCCCTTATTCACGAGCATGTGGTGCACAAGCCTTGCTGGCCCCCAAGGCGGCCATGGCTGCTCAGGAAGGAGCAGCGCTGTCAGTGGGAAGATTTTTGGGGTAATGGCCAAAGGTGTGGTGTGTATCACTCTTGCTGGGCCATGGCAAGCTGTGTGGGTACCAAAGCACAGTGTGAGCACACGAGCATTGCTCATGGCTTGCAGGCTTGATGGCATGGAGCAGTTTGGGGTGGGAGGTGACCAGCAGGCAGGATGTGGGTTATTCTGGCAAACTGTGCTCGCATGGTAGCCCCACAGCACACTGTGGGGGCCAGGGAGAGGGGCCAGGCAGAGGGAAACGTGTGCATCACTGTTCCCACATCCAACCCTTCTGTGGGTGCTACGGGGGCATGTACCCCTGGTTTCGAACACCCACTTCCCATCGCAGCAGTGAGAGCGTGGGGGGGGGGGAGCTGGCAGCTTGAGCCCAATACCAGAGCACTTGTCAGCCTTAAGGGGGGAAAATAAGGGTGAAAAAACGTGACCGTCTCTGACTTCTGCAGCTCAGCAGAGAATGTGGCACTTGCAGGAACAACCGAGCCACTCACCAACACCTGACACAGCCCAGCTTATTTTTGTAAATAATATAAAATCCCCTTTATTTCACATCATGCATTATTGTGGGCTAGGCCAAGGAACGCATTAGGGCTGGTTCCTCCGGGCATCCTGCAAATGAGACAGAGCTCAGGCTGAGCATGCTTCAGAAATCAGCGATTTGAAATAAAAGCTGGGATCACCAGACCTCTCCAGCATCTCCTTTCTCTTCCTAATGGTCAGCGAGAGTAGGTACTTTTCCTGGTGGCTGCTAGTGAACAAAGAAATGCAAAGGTACAAATGTTGCTGTTTTATATGTGGTGCTGTTCAAAGGAGTGTGTGCAAAACTATTTCCCTTTTTATTAGAAGTCAGCTTGGTATTGTTATTTTCATTACTCCTACCACTATATTTACAATTAATAATCACTATTATTAAATTATTTCTTAGTTAAATGAGCTCAGGGAATCTTTGATATTTTTTTAAGCTATAAAAGAGCTAATAAGTTGCTGCATTAGGGCTCTGAGGAATTGATGTGAGATTATTCCCTGTTGGATTACTTTCTCAGTGCTTTGTCCAGCTTCATTTTAATATTAGTCATCATCATTTCATGTTTGCATTGTGCTCCAGTCAGGGATGATTTCAGCACTCTATTTCCTTCAACATAAAGCTCCCCAAAGCTTGAAGGCAGATTGTTCAAGAAGAGAGCGCGAGAGTGAGGCTTGCTGAGCACCCAGGTGCTATTTTCCACACCAATCAGTGCCACAGCATCGTTCCTATGCTCCTCTCCTCATCCCTGCACCCCTGCTTGGACCAGAAGAGGCCTGTCCCTTGCTGTCCCTGTCCCCCACCAGCCTGCCCATGGCCCTGTGGCCCAGCCAGCACCAGTTTTGGTGCTTGGCAGGCATGGAGATGGTTCAGCCCGATAGTCCCATAAAAAGCTATTCCTCCTTTTATTTTTTATTTTATTTTATTTTATTTCCATTTTAGTTGCCCTGGTAATTTTCATCAATTCGGTGAGCTGATTTGGCCCAGACAAGCAGCAAAGATATTGCCACGGAGCAGACATGCCACAAATCCCCTCAGAGCAGACGGACCATGACCATGTGTGGTGGTTTTACTCGAGTGGGCGGCCGAGCTCCACCACAACCGCTCTCTCACTCCCCCCTCCTCAAAGAGGAAGGGGGAGAAAATACAACACAAAGAGCTCGAGGTTTGAGATGAGAATGATTTAATTAAAGGGAAAAGGAATGGGGAAAAAAAAGCCCTCACATCTCAGGCCTAGGGCACAGGAAAGTTGACATAGGATGGGCAAGAGACGAGAAGATATCAAACCCAGGGAAAACATACAACAGGTACGGGTACAGGACCAAACTCCAGTGCAAAAAGCCATAGGAAACTACTGCAGATGGGGTGTTTTACTTCGTTGTGACCCCCTACCTAATGCAGGAGGATCCAGGTCCACACGTGGTATCCCAGGCCCTGTACTACTACTGATATTGCTGCAGTATCGCTACCACTGCTGAAAAATGTAGGCCTGAAGTAGAGAAACAGAGCAAAAGGGAGATGTCTGAGGAGCTGAGATCCTAGTAAAATTATTTCTCGGCATAACTAAAAGAGGAAGGCATCTCTAACACTAAGAGCCCAATATCACGGTTATTCATGTGATATGAAGAGACAGCTCTGCACAACACCTTAGAGAAGAAATCCCCTCCCAGGAACACGCTGAGGTCCTGATTTAGCACAGACTTAAAAATGCATTTGAGTCACACTACCTTGAGTGACGCTGGCTTCGGTGCGCACACCACGGCTCTCGGCGCTGCACCGGGGCGCGTACCAGCTTCCACCCCAAGGGAAAGCAGGCGGAGGCACAAGGCAGCGGCTGAGGCTGGGGATTTGCGCTCCCTGAGGGCCTCGTTCTCTGTGGCCATCCATGTGGGGAGGCCTTTCTGGTAGGGCAGCACCTGACTCATGCAGAAATAGCTGAGATGTTAGGTGGATGAGATGATAGCCCTCGTATTGGCATTAGGTGAGATTTGCTTTTTTGGCTCAAAGGAACAGAAACCCTTCCCTTGGGAAAAGCTCCTTTACACCAGGCTACAAGCGAGGGAAGAGAGTCACAACTTCTACCCCCAAACACTGTGAAACTGGGTGTGGTGGTTTAACCCGGCCGGCAGCTAAACACCACAGAGCCGTTTGCTCACCCTCCCCCCTTCCTCTCTGGGATGGGGGAGAGAAACGGGAAAGTGAAGCCTGTGGGTTGAGATAAAGATTGTTTAAGATAGAAAATAATAATAATAATAATAATAATATGTACAAACAAGTGATGCACAGTGCAATTGCTTACCACCCGCTGACCGATGCCCAGCCCAACCCGAGCAGCCCCCTCCCCCACTCTGGCTAGCCACCCCTATATATTGTTCAGCATGACGTCAGATGGTATGGAATAACCCTTTGGCCAGTTTGGGCCTACCACCTACTAGGAGGAAAAATAACTCTGTCCTAACTGAAACCAGGACACTGGGCAGAAAAGACAGAAAGAATACCTGGAGCAGGAGAAAGGGGAATGATGGGTATACCTCCACAGCTCAGAGATTAGAGAGCACGCCTTGGAGTGGGAAAGTTTTGCCTTTTATCCGATGCTGATTTCATGTAAAACATATTCATGTATATATATATATATTTAAGTGTGAAAGAGAGGTTGGGCAATTCTTCAAAGATATGCACTATTTATATGGTTACAATAATAAAGAAATGCTTTATGCAATTATTATAGAAGACAGTATGATCAGACAGGCAGAGAAAGATAGAAAGAGTCAGACAGGCAGAAATAGAAAAAGTCAGAGAGCTAGCTCTCTGTTAGGAAAGCAGAGTATTATGAGAAATTATTGTGTAAAGCAGTAGTCATGTAGAACAATAGATTAGGGAGAAAGAACCCTTAGCTTGTCATTGCGAAGGATAAATAGAGCAAGTTCAGAATGCAGCGAAGCATCCAAAGGATTGTTGAGTGGGTTAATAATGTCACAGTGACATAATCAAATTAGTAATGCTACCTTGGCGATGTGGCCCAGTCTCTCAAGGCATTTAGCTGGTTACACCATGCAGAGCACCACTGTTGGGGGGGGGCAGAGCTCTCCAGATGTCCTCCCCAGAGGCAGCACATGCGCTCCCCTGATCCCCCAGCCATTGCTGGGGCAGAGGGAAGCTACCAGGGCACAAATCGCCACCCAGCTCAGCCCCATGGCCGGCCTGACAGCTCCCTCCCTGCTTCTGCATTGGGGAAGAGGTTTGGGGTAAGCATGGTGTCTGTTGGCACAGGGGTAAGGGGCCCTCCCCACAGCAGTAGCAGCCTGTGGGCACGGGCAAAGCCCAGGGGAGAAGGGTTTTCATCCTACAAACCTGACCTGTGAGCACAGTGTGCCACCCCAGCTCCACACCATCTCAGCTGCAAATCTTTGAAAGCACAAGCATGAGGACTAAACAAACCCTAAAGCCCTTCTGGCATGGCAAAGACATACCAGGGGAAGTTTTGATACGTGTCACTGTGGTGGTTTGACCGTGTTAGGCAACTGAACACCACAACCGCTCTCTCACTCCCCCTCCTCAAAAGAGGAGGGGAAGAAGTAAAGGGAAAAAAAACAACTCACAGGTTGAAATAAGGATAATTTTAATAAAGAGAAAAATATATTATCAAGGAAATATTATTATTAATTAAACAATTAAACTAAAGGGAAAAAAGGGAAAAGGGGAAGAGGAAGGGGGAAAGGGAATAACAAAACAAAAGAAGTAAAGGCTATGTGGAAGTGCAGAGGGAAAAAAAAATTACTCTCTACTTCCCACAAATAAGCGATGCTTGACCACGTCCTTGGAGCAGGGCCTCAACGCACATAGCCGGTGTTCGGGGAGGAGGACAGACGTTTTCGCAACAAGAGCCCACACCTCCCCTCTTCCTCCTTTTTCCACTTTTTATTGCTGAGTGACATCACATGGTATGGAATATCCCTTTGGTTGGTTTGGGTCAGCTGCCCTGGTGATGTTTCTCACTTTTTTGCCCACCCCCTAGGAGGGCTAGAGAAAGTCCTGATGCTGTGCCAGCACTGCTCAGCAGCAGGCACAACACCAGTGTGCTACCACTGCTGTTTTAGCTACAAGTGCAGAGCATAGTACTGTATGGGCTGCTGCAGGGAAAGTTAACATCCCAGACAGACCCAGTACAGTCACCTCCCCCTGCCTCATCCCAAGCAGCACAACCTCACTAGGGCTGCGCCCCTGGGGCTGCCTCCTGCAGGGCTTCAGCCTGGAGGCGAGGTGGCTGGATGGGAAGGAACCGTTGCTAAGATGAATCTGGCTTGCCGGGGGAATAAGAGAAGAATAATGGGGATAAGGACTGGTCTGAAATGGTGAATCAGGCTGGGGACACCCAAAAGATGAAGCAGCAGAAAATGCACAGGGATGGATGGGAGGCAGACAGATAGGGAGATGGACTCACTTCACAAGGCTGTTATGTCCAGGCTAAAAATTTGTGTGGAGAAGGGGGAAAGGAATGGAAGAGCTCTTACTGGGATGGTGATGCATGAGAGGGGCATATGAATACTTTTACAGTTTCAAGTAAGTCATTTGGGATGCTGCTTTGCAAGAAATTGTCACATCTATCTTTATCAGACTGAAATTTAAACGTTTATATTTCTATAGTTATCTTTCATACATATGCTCCATTTAAATACATATATGTGTATGTGCACACATATGTAGTGCATAGCTACATATACATGAAGGAAAAAGAGCATGGCTGGGTGTAAGTGTCTTTGCTTTGAATCCCCACAACCCAGGGAGTGCTGTGAAGGCCACTGCTGCCTGCAGGAGGGTCCATCTGCAGCCCCCCCACTCTTTCCTTCCAGGACAGCACAGACAGCAGCTCCCCCTGTTCCACCTGAAGATGGAGAAGCGTCACAGAGGCCCGCCCCATGTCCATCAGTAGGACTCGGAGACAAGCATGGGGCTCTCAGGGAAGGAAATGGAAAATAAAATCAAATGAGGCTTAATCTGAAAAGCAAACGTTTGCAGGGACAAAGCCACCGTGGGGATTGCCATTTCACAAATTGTATTAATCTGGGCAAATAGTGCTTCAGAAACAGTAACCATGGTGTTTATGCTCAGTTCTCCCTCTTGACCTTATCTTGCCTCCCTTGCTCCCCTCAATATGGGCCAAACACTTATCAGTTTGCACCAAAGGTCCCCTCCTAGGCACAGCAACCATGCAAACCTGGAACTCATACATGAGTCCGATAAGGATGACTGAAATGGGACTTTGCTCCTTTAATTAAACAAGTGTGGCAGAAATGACACAACCACCAAGCACCCAGGTCCTCAGGGGGCATATCCCACACCTTCTCGAGGCCATGCTGACAGGTGGGTGATGTGATCATCCTCCACATCTCAGGTCCAAGTAAGTGTGCAAAGCTGAGCAGGCGGAGGAAGAGCTGGAAAACTAAACTACACCTAAGTGCAACAGGGTAAGCAGGAAAGAGCAAGGAAATAATTATAACCAGTCCTGCAATATTTCCTACGCTCCTTTGTGGTCCAACCAACACATTGGCCAATACTGTGTGCCTTGGGAGATACTTTGCTGTAGCTGTAGTCCTTCAGTTCAGAAAGGAGAGGACAGGATTTTTTTTTCAGGTAGTTGTTAAAATCTCTCTCCGTCCACCTATCTTTAGTATTTTTCCTTATCACTTGGCATCTGAACAGCCACAAATCCATGAGTTACAGAATCACAGAATCACAGAATCACAGAATTTCTAGGTTGGAAGAGACCTCAAGATCATCGAGTCCAACCTCTGACCTAACACTAACAGTCCCCACTAAACCATATCCCTAAGCTCTACATCTAAACGTCTTTTAAAGACTTCCAGGGATGGTGACTCCACCACCTCCCTGGGCAGCCTGTTCCAGTGCCTAACAACCCTTCCAGTAAAGAAGTTCTTCCTAACATCTAACCTAAAAATCCCCTGGCGCAACTTAAGCCCATTCCCCCTCGTCCTGTCACCAGGCATGTGGGAGAACAGGCCAACCCCCACCTCACTACAGCCTCCTTTAAGGTATCTGTAGAGAGCGATAAGGTCGCCCCTGAGCCTCCTCTTCTCCAGGCTGAACAAGCCCAGCTCCTTCAGCCGCTCCTCGTAGGACTTGTTCTCCAGTTTTCTATGTATGATCCTTGTCCTAAGGAAGAGGAAAGGATGCTGAAATTTCAGCTCTATGGATGGAGCCAGAGCAGGCACAATTCAAGAAAACCAACCTTCTTTTTTTCCCTAATGAATACTGACTTGAAATGATGCTGGGAAAAGAGCGTTTTGCTTTTTTATGCTACAAAGTCCACCAGATCTGCTCATGAGAATGGGAGGTAGAGTCAATTGGCTTTGCTTAATTTCTAAACCACCAAGACATCATGGGTTTGAACATCTCAGCTCAATCTCTAAAGCTACTGAGTTCATGTTCTTATTAAGAGAGGCAGCGAACAAAGGAGCAGAGAGTATGGGGGAAGGAGGTAAAAGGGTACAAACTAGCACAGTGAAAAGTGAGGCAGTGAAAACCATATTGAGACTGTGAAAAAAAAAAAGACAGAAATGTGGAAAGAGAAAAAAAGGTTCCAGAAAAAAATAATATATATATATATATATCTACTGTGCCTACCTAACAGTTCCCCCTAATCTTATCTGTCATGCTAATTACCAGATTGAGGTGTTGGTATGTTATGCAAAGACGAGAGTGTGTGTGAGAGCACATGTGCATGGCTCCTGACAACTCACACATACAACCTGCTGATTTCCCCCTTTAGCTAGAGGAAAGATTGTTTTATTTCAATTGAATCACCGTCAAAATGAGCTGAATTATAGGAAAGACGAGGTTAGGCAGCTCATGTAGCTTTTGAGAAATCCAATTAAAAACTCCAAAGGATTCCCCAAATCCCAGAACTCCAGGAAATGTGCTAGTTCCTGTGTATTACATTGTTTCCTTCCTAACATATTAATATCCAATATGTGGCAATATGTAATGGCATGCTCTGCTTTACCTTTTCTTCCCAAGGCTTTCACTCTGCCTGCAGCTCTTCATGATTTTATGCACCCATCTGAAGTTGCATGGAGTTTTGCACCTCTATTCATCTCACCCGCACCCTCAAAATGGCTGGCTGGGGCTGAGCTGTTCTTCAGGACTGAAATGTAGCTTATGTAGGGGCAGGTGGGCAGAGGGCAGTGGCTGTTGGCTTGGTAATGCAACAGCTCAAGTGACAACTCCTCATTAGCAACTAATCCAATCGCTCCTGCTAATCCAATCAGCCTGGGGAGCTGGAGCTGATGCTTTGCATGGTGAGCATTTTGCTCTCTCAAACGTCCCAGGAAGGTACATGAGGGATGAAGGTGAGTGGAGCTGGCCTGGGGGCACTGGAGGGTCACCCCCAACGTGGCTTCGGTTCCAAAGGGCAAAACTGCAACAAGCCCCAAGTCGGGACACCCCTTAGCATCCCTCTGCAGCATCACACACAAATGAGTGCCAGGGCTAGAAGCTGGCTGGGAGAGGAGGGGGAGAAGAAAGGCAGGGTTAAGCCACTGCCCGGTGCCCCCCTCCAGCCAGCAAACTGTGATCCCAAGCTGAGATTTGTCAGCAAACACGTCGGTATCACGCCACCATGCCTTCGTTACCTCCTGGTCTCTAAATAAGGGCCAGTTGGGCTCAGAAAACATTACGCAATTCTGTTAGGGCTGAGATAAACCAACAAAGTGGCATTCTGCAGATGAGAGAAATGAGCAAAAAACCTGCAAAATCCTCTGCAGTTTGGTTTAAATGAGGGCTGTAACTTTTCACACATGTCCCACTCCCAGTGTACAGGAAGAGGCTGATTAAACCTGCATGTATTCAGCTGGAATATTGCATTACTGGAAGCAAAGAAACACCTTAATTATATTGCTGGTTATGCCAGAGGTCTGTTTTCTCTCAAGTGCATCACATTAAGAGCCATCCCTGGGCTACAGAACTGTTCCAGGCTATTTTTTGGGTCACAGCACTACAGGCAGGGTGTTTTTTGTTGTTGTTGTTCTCGTTTTGTTTCAGTGGCTGGTGACTGGCTGGGCTGTGGTTAATCTTCAAATAACCACAAATGCTGTGGATGCTTTTGAGGGGAGAGGGAGATGGGATGTTACCACCTCTGATCTCCATGAGAAATTCTGACCTGCAAAAAGCCTCGCTCCTAACCTCCCTCTGCTGTCTGCTCCAAAGGCAGGGGAAGGGCTGATGCCATATGCATGATGCAAGTGGTGCTCTCTGTCTCTCTCCCCCTTTTCCACCCTACAGGAAGAGAAGAATTTCACTGGGAGGACTGCGGTCTGCACCTCCACCCTGTTTTGGGGGCACAGTTCAGTCCTAATGAGCTGTGTGCTGGCTGACAGGGCATCCTCCCAGTCTCGTTCCCTCGTTCCTTCCAACATTACAAGGCTGGCCATTAATGAGAGGAAACCAGAGTCTCTAAAGACCATGCTCACTTGTTAGACTGGAGCTTTGGGAGTCTGTAATTCCTCCCTAGGGAGTGGATAGGGAAGGGAACAAAGCTGTCTTGCTGACACAGTGCCTCTAGGAAGCCCAGGGAAGTGGGTGAGGAACACAGATGTCTTCTGGGATGGTGCACCACATCCCTATCTCAGTTCCCTCTCCCCACACGCCTGCAGAGAAACACTTCCCTGTACTGAGGAATAAAGGAATTCCTTCTGATACCACTGGAAAGGCCTTCTTCTGTGTTTTAGCACAGAGCTCAGGTTCAAAATTGCGCCCATGACTGATCTTGTGTAAAAGAAGGAAAAAAACACATTGGAAAAATCCCCTAGGACATTTTCAGAGGTCCAAAAAACAAATAAAACAACCCAACCAGCACAGGAAGTCCTGGCAGCAGCTTCAACCATTGCAAACACCTAGACAAGACCCGTGACACAAGACCCTCTGAACAGGGCACGGGGGCTCTGAGTCTTATGGTCTTTTTAATAGGAGCATCTGCTCCCATCCTCATCCCAGCTGGACGGCACCTATGTGTGTTTCCTGTGAGCAAGATGTGCCATGTGTCATGAGGAGGAGCGTATCCTGGGCACACGCATGCCTTGGAGGCCTTTACACCACAGCAGCAAGTCCATTTGTTTGGCCTGGGCACTTTCTTGGGGGCAGCAGCTGCATTCTCCAGCTTCTGTGGGATTTCCAAATGGTTAACCCCCCCAAGGGTGGATGTTGCTATCAGGGTAATGCCTATGCGAGCGAGGGTATGTAGGGAGAGGGTTTTGTGGGCACCTTTCACTTTATCTTATTTTATTTTACTTTATTTTTCCTTCCACTGACATCTGGAAATGAGAGTCATCTCACTGCTACAGACTGTGAATTCAGGCTATCTGTGGGACCATCTTTTCCTCTCCCTCAGTTATGACCTGCCCTGCAGGAGATTGATGGTGATGGAGACAGGGTGCAGGAAATGTCACAGGGATGCCCACATGGTCAATAGCAAATCTGCCAAAATGGGATTTCTGTCTAGTTCAGGGGCCTGTTACGCAGCTCTTAACACTTGGGTAGGTGTTCACAGGGATGGAAATGCCAAATCAACCCCATTTATTTGCCTCGCATTCCCCCCTTCCTCTATGCCCTTTCCCTTTGGAAACATTCATCCGCAATTTTTAAAAGGCTCACATTTATAGGGTAAATGGGGCAGATGGAGGAGTTCATCCCATCCCATCTCTTCTAAAGGACTTCAGGGGCCTCTCTCTGCCCATGAGCAGCAAATTTAACTGCCCCATCTGCTACCCCAGCCCTCCAACAGCACATAAAACAGGCCAGCCCTTCCAGTGAAAGGCCAGATCATGCACAAACTACCATATGCAGTGGTTTTTACAGGGTTTAGTCCAAATGACTTGCATGCAAAAGCAGTCCTAGCATGATCTATCCCCAAATTTGAAGGAAGAGCCACCAAAGAAATGCGGGAGAAATTCTGTTTTGTAAAGGAAACTTGGCCAAAGAAAGCTTACTATGAGGCTTGTAAGCGGAGCCTGCATTGATTCGAGCTGGGTGTTAATAATAAAAGCAAAGAGCACTGGTTCCCCGCCACCCACCTCAGCGAACCCAGCTGAACCTAGCAGATGCAAATGTAAGTCAAACTCTGTAGGCTGGATGCACAACACAAGCCTGTTGTCCCATCTGTAGCTGTGCACATGCCAGTGGAGATCAGCTTAACACAAGGCAAGGAGATACACAGGGAAGCGACTGATTTCCTCCTCCCTTCCCACTTTTTTCTGCTCTGAGCTGGGAAGGGAATCTGGAAGTTGGTGCCACCCCTGCGTTGCTCCCAGTAGACTGGCTTGGTTACGAAAAGCAGAAGAGGATGCACAGCATATGCTCTGTGCTGTGACACAGGGACACGGGAAATGGGATGGAAGTAAGCATTAACAGAGATTCTGACACCCCAAAGTGCCCACAGTGCCGTAAGACACCGATTCACCAGGCTTCTGCCATAAAACACAAGTGGTGCTTTTTGCTCCGGAGCCCCCAGAACCCACGCCAGGACCAAAGCTCTGCAAGGGCCAGTGGGCAACTTGTTGGCCATGACCTGGTTCGTGTCCTAGAGACCTAATTGTCGTCCTGTGCAATCTGTCTGGCTTTGGCTGCCAGGAGAGAGTAAATCGTCTCCTCCTTTCATGGATGGGATTGGGGAAGGGGTGACCACCACGTCTGTGTCAGTGTCAGAGGATGGCAACAAAGGATGTCAAGAAAATGGCGCTGCCAAGGCACTCACATATTTGGCTTCTCACCTGACGAGCGCAAGGCAGGTGGCAGAGTCTATGTCATGCCCCATGGGGAGGGGGGAGGCAAGGGAAAGAAAGGAGGAAAAAATAAGACTGGTGCAGATGGGAAGTGCCAGCTCTTCTCAGTGGAGCAGAGCTGCTCGATGGGGAAACCCAACCAAAGAAACTTCAGAGAACCGGGAGGGAGAGAGCAGAGTTTGTCAGTGTCAGCATCGCCTGAACCTCTCCTGCAGCCACCTTGCATTTCGATGGGAAAATAAGTAAAGCCTGCAATAAAAAAAAAAAAAGGAAAATAAGAAAAAAATCAGAGATTTCAAGCAAGTCATGGGTACGTGTGTGCACAAAAAAGAGAGGAAGAGAGAGACAGAAATTTAGGGGAAAAAAAATCTTGGAACAAAACACACACAGGCTAATGCCAAAAACTTAAAAACTTGAGGAGAGTGGTTACACACTAATTTAATTTTCTAATCCCTCTACTCCTGTCACTGTTTACTCACTGATAAATGTGCAGTAACTTCAGCAAGACAGCCACATTTGCAGAAACTGACAGCCTGACTCAGGGACTATTTACCTAAAGACCATGAATATTAAAACAGGTTTCCAAAAGGGCCCCGTCTTGAAGGAGAAGATTAGCATGGGGCCTCTTGTTGACAGACTCTTCCCTTTACACCCCTCCTTCGCCCACTCTGTGATGCATCTCTTGTGCAAACACTCGAGAAGTATCACCTAGCTAAAGAACTGAAATGTTGGAGTGATGCCCTGGAGCTGTGCATTCAGCTTTAACCTGACAACAAAAACACCCATCCATCCGAGACAGAAGTTGGGGTTAGGGTTTTGCTTTATTTTTTGATTTAGTTTTTCTCCCAGTAATTAAAACCAAAATTCAAACCCAAATCTTTTCACTCTCCCTCCCCCCTTCCCTTCTCTCCCCATTCTAGAAGGTGAACTATGAGCACAGGGTGCTTTCATAGATTTAACAAGGGAATAAAATTATACTCCAAAGTCCTGATCCTTAAAGATAAAGATAGAAAAAGGTAGAACCAGAAAGGGCAGAGCAAAGGATGGCTGTAAAGATCAGAGGGAAGGAATGGCTTCCATAAGGTGGGAAAGAGGAAATGAGACAACAGAGTGGGAATCAAAGCAATGTGCACAAAAACATTAATGGTTTCAAAGGGAATATTGAAGGGACATTAAATGGTCATTTATGGGGTTTAAAAAACAAATAAACAAAAAAAAAACCCTCCACCTGGGAAGAAGTTTGAAACCAAAACAGGAGGGTTTTGTTTGTTTGTGCAACATATATTTTACTGGAGGAAATTCTTTGCCACAGAATCTAGTGATGACCAGAATTATACATAGATCTAAGAAAAACTTAAGACAGTGTATAAGGTGCTTTCCAGTGCAACGATGCAGAAGCAAACAATCACAGATTGCTAGAAGAGATACTGCAGCAGCAGAACAACGCTGTACTTGCCCTGTGCTGGCACCTTTCCCCAGCCCACTCACTTACCACTGCCCCATGAAAGCAAGATGCTCCCTAAGATGGACCTTCAGGCTAGTCACAGGGACCTCCTAATATCCTTCAGCTGAAAGGAAAGTCTGTAGTATGCAGAAAGTAGTGATGCACTCAAGTTCAGAGATCATTTTTAATTGGTTTGTATCCCAAATCTAACCACCTGGAGGACTGCTTTTTGTAAACATGCTGAATTTACTCTTCCATGAATGAGCTATGCTCTGCTCAGCATACCACGGCTGGAGGAGTTTGAAAGCACTCAGGAAAACATCATATAGCCCTTCAGTATTGTCCTGGTTTCAGTTAGGACAGAGCTATTTTTCTTCCTAGTAGCTGGTAGGGTGCTATGTTTTGGATTAGGATGAGAAGAGTGCTGATAACATGCTGATGTTTTAATTGCTGCAGAGCAATGCTTACACTAAGCCAAGGACTTTTCAGCTCCTCGCTCTGTCCTGCCAGCGGGCAGGCTGGGGGGGCAGCAAGAGCTGGGAGGGGACAGACCCAGGACAGCTGACCCAAACTGGCCAAAGGGGTATTCCATACCATCTGACGTCATGCTGAACAATATATAGGGGTGGCTAGCCAGGGTGAGGGGGGGGGGGGCGGCTGCTCGGGGTTGGGCTGGGCATCGGTCAGCGGGTAGTGAGCAATTGCATTGCGCATCACTTGTTTGTACATATTATTATTATTATTATTATTTTCTATCTTAATAAACTGTCTTTATATCAACCCACAGGCTTCACTTTCCCATTTCTCTCCTCCATCCCAGAGAGGGAGGGGGGAGGGTGAGCAAATGGCTGTGTGGTGTTTAGCTGCCAGCCGGGTTAAACCACAACAAGTATACAGCAAGTCTGTCGCTCTCCTTTTGCTTGTGTATTTGGACTGGAATATATTTCAGAAGCAGTGAGAGACCCTGTCCTAGAGTCATTTGGCAATGGAGTTAGAAGCGTAATTTATTCTGGGCCTGTGTTTCTCTCTGTCCTTATTCCCCCTTCTCTCTACAGGTAAAAGGAATACTCCTTTTCCAGAAAGAAAGGATTTGGGGAAGCCTCAACACACATGGAAGCAGGGCCATGCATGTATATGCCATGTAGGCACTGAGTACAACCCCTGTCATATAGCCTGGGACTGCAATACATAGGCTACTGCTTCATCTACCCAGGTTAATGCAGTAAGATCAATGTCTCTTACAGTGGACAACACCAGTGTGATACATTTGTCCCAATACAGACTGTGCTACTTATCCTTGGAAAATGGTAAATATCCTGACTCGGAAGACAATGACATCCAGCCTCCCTCTTAGGTCAGTGAACTATTTAGACAGAATTAGAGTTTGTGATTTTCCAGCCTCTCGAACGACCCAAAGATGACTTGAAGTAGATGCTTGTTTGAGATAAAATGGGTCAGCTCTGTTGAAGTCAGTGGAGTTTTCCTGCTGTTTGCTTTTGTTGTGTTTTGGTTTAACCCAGCCAGCAGCTAAACACCACACAGCCGTTCGCTCACCCTCCCCCCTCCCTCTCTGGGATGAGGGAGAGAAACGGGAAAGTGAAGCCTGTGGGTTGAGATAAAGACAGTTTATTTAAGAGAGAAAATAATAATAATAATAATATGTACAAACAAGTGATGCACAATGCAATTGCTCACCACCCGCTGACCGATGCCCAGCCCAACCCCGAGCAGCCGGCCCCCCACCCTGGCTAGCCACCCCTATATATTGTTCAGCATGTCGTCAGATGGTATGGAATACCCCTTTGGCCAGTTTGGGTCAGCTGTCCTGGGTCTGTCCCCTCCCAGCTCTTGTTGCCCCCCCAGCCTGCCCGCTGGCAGGACAGAGCGAGGAGCTGAAAAGTCCTTGGCTTAGTGTAAGCACTGCTCTGCAGCAATTAAAACACCAGCATGTTATCAGCACTCTTCTCATCCCAATCCAAAACACAGTACCCCACCAGCCATTAGGAGGAAAAACAACTCTGTCCCAACTGAAACCAGGACAGTTGCCAGCTGAGGATCAGGTGCTTTGAATGAAAGCCTTTGGGAGCATTACTGCCAACTACATGATGGACAAGGCTAACACAAGGATGAGCGAATTTGACTTCCAGGGAAAAGGGCTAATAGTTGTCCTGCTTGCACTCTCCCAGCATCCCTGGACACCTTCCCAACTGCAAGCAGGCAGCCCATGCCTAGAAAACTACCGCCAGTAAAGCAGCCCCACAGCAGAAAGATGGGGTTCAGAAGAGGGGTTAAAGGGTTTAATGAGGGTTAAAGCACGTCATCACCTGGCACACAGCTCTTCTATGGCCAACATCAGGATCCTGCCTCAACACCAGCACCAGAAACAACCCCAGCCCTTTCCCTCTTCATAGTTCCCAGATGCTATGAGGCTAAAAGTACACCTAGCTAGAGGAAGATGAAGTCTCCCTGCAAACACACTGAAGGCTACTGAAAGACACCTCTTGTCCTCCGGGGATGGAGAGGGGCAAGAGTCAAAGTGAATGTATATGTCACCTAATACAGACAGAAATCCTTGATGAACATTTATTGCAGGTTAGATTTGTTATCTTGTTAAAGGAAGGGTTTAATTATAACCAAACTACCATCATGAACAAACAAAGATGGACTATTAGGAAATCCTTCTAGAAGCAGAAAGGCACTGTGTACAGAGGAAGCAAAAGTTCCTCCGGCCTCAGCATTTGGCCCCAGGGCAGAACAGCTTCCTCCAGCTTCACTTCACAGTGCCTTCCTCTGCAAAACGTTCTAGCACCTGAACACACCTCACTTTCTTTGCACACCTTAGGCCTTTAGCAGAAGCTGAGGAGCTCTGTCATGACCCTAAGTATACAATTACATGGACAAATCAAACCTGCTTCAGGTCCAATTCTAAATGCAGGCTTTAGTGTGAGCTCTAAAGTTAAAGAACAAATATTATGAACCTTAAAAGGTTTAAGCAGTGTTTCTTGATGATCTCACAGCATCCATTTGGCTTTCTGGGACACTTTAGAAGGGTTTTGAAAGCCCCTTGGCTAAGTGATTGTCAGAGCTTTGGAATGGGTTAATGCCGGCAATAGTCACTCCATGCAACATTTGTTTCTTAAATTCTTCTTCTAGCCATTCCTTTTTAGATCTTTGAACAGATGGAGCTTGGGGCTCTCTTTCCAAAGGAGGCTTATCAGGTATGGTTTTCTGTATTGACTGATGTCTCATTGTGGACTTAATCATTTGAGAAGCTTCCATTTTTATGTTGTTTTCTCTCTGGTATATACACATGCATGCAGAATTACAGCATCCCAGATGTATAAGCAATACCCCCTTGATTTATGAGGGTCCTGCAGTCTGTATGAAGCGGAGCAATGCCCAGACTCCCAGAGGGCAGACAGGTCTGTTCTCTCTCACTGCCCAAGTGACCCACCTGTATGCCTTGCAGTGGGTGCTCTCCCAGTGTGTGCAGCTTTATGCCTGAATGCTGCAGGGCCACAAGCCTTTTTCTGCTTTCTGCGCCCATGTGCGCTGTGGCAGACTGACCTAATGTGGACACTGAAATGTGCGTGTCTCTATATGACATGCTGCACCACCATCGCGAGGTGGTGTGCCTCCTAGCCTGAATCCTTGCTTGGAAGAGCTCTTGTGATGTGCACGCTGTCCAGTAACAATGCTGTGCACAGATATTGCTCGCCTTATGCCTTAGCAGAGCAATCGCGCATCCCCCTGTGCATTTGTGTGCACCCCTGGCCCACAGCAGGACCCCAAGTATAGAGCTTAATGCACTGGGACTGGAGATCTGCAAAGGCATTCAGGTATTTAACTCCTGTTTAGTTGCCTTATGCCCAATAGGACAGGAGATTAGGGTCCTAAATAAAAGTTTAAATGCATAAACATTTTCATGGGTGTAGGAGTCTGTCAAGGAACATACCTCCAAGACTCTGAGGAAATAGTTTCTACTTTAACACCCCTGACCACGCATTCATCACCCAGTAGACATGCAGACAGTCCTCCTCTTCCCTCTCCCTTCCTTTAACTGCAGCAAAACCACATTAGTCAAACTCTTCCACTATCAGAAAGAGAAGCTACCATTTACACATTTACAGAGCAGTAGACACAACACCAGTTTAATGATATAAGGAGGGAAAGAAATAAGGAGTGATCTGTATATAACACACACACTTATATTTTAAAGACTCAGCAGGAGAGACTCCGCTGTCATCTTAGTTTATTGAGAAATAGCTAAATATTAAAGAGAGCTGGGGCTGATGGAATGGGGTGGCAAGTTATCTCTCTGAATCTATTTGTGATCGCCTGTGTCTCTGGTCCCTTTCTCAGGATACCCACAGAGACACAACGTGCTGCTGGCCACCCTCAGCGCACCTCATGAAGGACGCAAGGGATCTCAGTGCGACACAGGCCTGACTGGGCCCGTGACAGCAAGACACCTTGCAGCATCCCGCTCGCAGCTCATTGCCCACAAAGCCCACTCCCGTGTGCCTTCCAAGCTCTCCACGTGCAGGCACCGCTCCCTCATTTTGTAACAGCTCCAGATGGGTGTGATTAACAGCCCATAGGCCTTACACACCTTCCTTGGGAAGTAGTTTTCAGCAATTTTTCCTAAATTGCCTTAATTTTACAGGTTGGCAGAGGGAAAACGAGTAACCCAAGGCATGCAACAGGCCCAACAGAAGAAATAAGGTTTCCTATTTCTTAGATTTATCCTCACTTTCTAGGCTATACTGTGTCCTGTAATGCTGGCAATCATTTTAAAAATCAGTCACAATATAGGCTTGAGAAAAGAACTGTGAGGCTTTTTCAGATATTTTTAACAGATGCTATTGCCAAATTGTTTTCGAGTAGCTACTGTCTCTCTTTTTCTTTTTTAAGCTATTCACAAAGGCACATGGATAAGAGACTCATTACTCCACATCTGGATTGCAGCCACTCACAGAATCACAGAATCACAGAATTTCTAGGTTGGAAGAGACCTCAAGATCATCGAGTCCAACCTCTGACCTGACACTAACAGTCCCCACTAAACCATATCCCTAAGCTCTACATCTAAACATCTTTTAAAGACCTCCAGGGATGGTGACTCCACCACTTCCCTGGGCAGCTCGTTCCAATGTCTAACAACCCTTTCGATAAAGAAGTTCTTCCTAAGATCCAACCTAAAACTCCCCTGGCGCAACTTAAGCCCATTCCCCCTCATCCTGTCACCAGGCACATGGGAGAACAGACTGTGAAATATGTTCATTTGATTCGTGTGGTGTATGGAATAATGCTAGGGCTGCATGGTGAAATGTAACTTTCTATCTAAGAAAAATAGAGTGATTAGTTCTTATACTGTGCAAAACAAGGGTCTAGCTGTTCATGTAAATAGAAGGCTTGAAGGACGAACACTGAGACTCGAGTCTAGGAGATAAGAGGACCAAGGAGTTTTTTTTTTGGAAACTGCTGACTTCTGCATGAGACGCTGCCCAAGCCTCTGATGTCTGGTAAAGGGATCCACCAAATAAGGAGAAAGGGGGGAGTTGAAGGACGACTGAAGGACAAAGCCTGGGAGGAAGACTATGAGCCTTCAGCACAAGAGACCCCAGAAAGACCACCAGAGACTGATACGCATGCGCCCGGAGAGGGTCCGGATTCTGGGAACTAATTATAATAACCCTGCCTTTTCTAGGAATAGTGATAAATATGTATTAGTATAGTAGTATAAAAATCAACCCTCTGATGTAACAGGTGTGTGTCCTGGTGGAGCAGAGACTCCCAACGCACCCAGCGCTGTTTGCTTCCCTTTATTTACTTAATAAATCACAAACTTTGATTAAGATCCTATTTGGGATTTAATCATTTATCACACAGACCAACCCCCACCTCGCTACAGCCTCCTTTGAGGTACCTGTAGAGAGCGATAAGGTCGCCCCTGAGCCTCCTTTTCTCTAGGCTGAACAATCCCAGCTCCCTCAGCCGCTCCTCGTAGGACTTGTTCTCCAGGCCCCTCACCAGCTTTGTTGCCCTTCTCTGGACTCGCTCAAGCACCTCGATGTCCTTCTTGTAACGAGGGGCCCAAAACTGAACACAGTATTCGAGGTGCGGCCTCACCAGAGCCGAGTACAGGGGGACGATCACCTCCCTAGCCCTGCTGGTCACACTGTTTCTTATACAAGCCAGGATGCCGTTGGCCTTCTTGGCCACCTGAGCACACTGCTGGCTCATATTCAGTCGACTATCAACCATCACTCCCAGGTCCTTCTCTGCCTGGCAGCTCTCCATCCACTCATCTCCCAGCCTGTAGCTCTGCTTGGGGTTATTGCGCCCCAGGTGGAGGACTTGGCACTTGGCCTCATTGAACTTCATGCAGTTGACCTCAGCCCATCGGTGCAGCCTATCCAGATCCTCCTGCAGGGCCTTCCTACCCTCGAGCAGATCAACACACGCACCTAACTTGGTGTCATCTGTGAACTTACTGAGGGTGCACTCAATGCCCTCGTCCAGATCATTGATGAAGATATTAAAGAGGACCGGCCCCAGCACTGAGCCCTGGGGAACGCCACTAGTGACCAGCCTCCAACTGGATTTGACTCCATTTACCATGACTCTTTGGGCCCGGCTATCCAGCCAGTTTCTAACCCAACGAAGCGTACGCCAGTCCAAGCCAAGAGCAGCCAGTTTCCTGAGGAGAATGCTGTGGGAAACGGTGCCAAAAGCCTTGCTGAAGTCAAGGTAGACCACAACCGCAGCCTTTCCCTCATCCACCCAGCACGTCACTTTGTCATAGAAGGAGATCAGGTTCGTCAAGCAGGACCTGCCTTTCATAAACCCATGCTGACTGGGCCTGATCGCCTGCTTGCCCTGCAAGTGCTGCGTGATGACTCTCAAGATAATCTGCTCCATGAGCTTCCCTGGCACTGAGGTCAAACTGACAGGCCTGTAGTTTCCCGGGTCAGTCCTCCGGCCCTTCTTGTAGATGGGCATCACGTTTGCTAGCCGCCAGTCAACTGGGATCTCCCCTGATAGCCAGGACTGTTGATAAATGATGGTAAGCAGCTTGGCCAGCTCCTCTGCCAGTTCTCTCAGTACCCTCGGGTGGATCCCATCCGGCCCCATCGACTTGTGCACATCCAAGTGCCGTACCAGGTCACCAACCATTTCTTCGTGGATAGTGAGGGCCACATCCTGCTCCCCATCCCCTTCCACCAGTTCAGGGAACTGGGTATCCAGAGAACAACCGGTATTGCCACTAAAGACTGAGGCGAAGAAGGCATTAAGCACCTCCACCTTTTCCTCATCTCTTGTAACTAAGTTTCCCCCGGCATCCAGTAAAGGATGGAGATTCTCCTTAGTCCTCCTTTTTGTGTTGATGTATTTATAAAAACATTTTTTGTTATCTTTAATGGCAGTAGCCAGATTGAGCTCCAGATGAGCTTTGGCTTTTCTAATTTTGTCCCTGCACAGCCTTGCAACATCCTTATAGTCCTCCCTAGTGGCCTGCCCACTTTCCCAAAGATTATAAACCCTCTTTTTTCTCCTAAGCTCAAGCCACAATTCTCTGTTCAGCCAGGCTGGTCTTCTTCCCCGCCAGCTCGTCTTTGGGCATGTGGGGACAGACCGTTCCTGTGCCATTAAGATTTCCCTCTTAAAGAGCGCCCAGCCTTCCTGGACTCCTCTGCCCTTCAGAACTGCCTCCCACGGGACTCTACCAACCAGTGTCCTCAGCAGCACAAAGTCAACCCTCCGGAAGTCCAATACAGCAGTTTTACTGGTCCCCTTCCTGGCCTCGCCAAGAATAGAGAACTCCACCATTTCGTGATCACTCTGCCCAAGACAGCTCCCGACAATCACATCCTCCACCAGTCCTTCTCTGTTTGTGAAGAGAAGGTCTAGCGGGGTGCCACCCCTGGTAGGCTCACTAACCACTCATAGCAAGGCAAGACCCTCAGCACCCAGTCGTAGGGTCTGATTTTGATCAGACAAGGAGTTTAGCTGGAAGAATGGAGACAGTTTTAGACTTGAGTTCAATTCCCATCTTAGCCAAATTGTCCGTCCTACGTCTAATTGCAAATACCTAGGCCACTGAGTTAGTTTTTTCCAGCATCTCCAAAGTTTTTGAGGCAGTAAGTTAAGTAATGAGCAAGAGGTACTCCACAGCCTGACACAGGGAGTACAAGCACCTAGACAGGTAGATAAATTGTTTCTTTTCTCTGCCTGGAAGAACATGACTTTGCATTTGTGTGTTTCCAGTAGGAGCATTCATAATTATGAATTCAGCAGGTCACCACACTGTGCATATTCCACAGCTGCTCATGGAGAAATCATTGTGAGAAAAGCTCCTGCTTAACGTGTTTGCTGCAACAGGCATAAAAATTGAGCACAAACTGGCCATGAACAGGCAGAACAAATTCAGTCTGGGAGTCATAGGCTATTGTGTCCTACACAATGGTCTGCTGTCACAGAGCTCTGCATAGGATCCAGGGACAGACAGGAGACTTGGATTCAATTTTCAAATTATTTTTAAATTTGGTTTCCTAAAGAAATGAGGTATTCTGCAATCATTCTTAATGTCTTAATGTCTATTTACATCTCCCTCACTTTTTTCCTCTCCCCTCAATAACTTTGAACCAATTGGCACAAGAGGTTTTGTCTGCAGCTGGATAGATAGGAGATAAAGATTAAATGCTGTGGGGGAAACGGGCTGTTTTTTCACTCTCCAAGGAGTGCATGATTTTGAAAAAAACTTTCTTGGGGGAGTAGATGTGTTTTGGAATATTGTCCTCTCTCACCATTAAAAAGGTAGTAAATAAGCTGAAATCCATAGTTGAAATTATTTCTAAGCTGAGACAACTGTTATCCATGATTTACTTTGTTTAGATGGCACAGAGCAGAGGTGATCCAGCTCTTGGCTGACCCAAGCACTGAGCAAGTGATGTCTCCAGTGCTTGGTCTTTACAGGTAACTCCTTTAAACCACCACTGCTCAGGCTGATGTTGAGGGGTCTGAAAAGCAACAGACTGAGCTCAGGCTTAGGAACTGCTGGCCTAAACTCCTCTGAAAGTCACCCGTCAGGCAGTCATGTCTACTGCTCTACTGCCAGTTGGTCAAAAAATCAGTCTGGCTCCAGAAATTCATTTTGTGATTTAGGGCCAGTTTTGCAGCCACCTTTGTAACTTCCTTAGGCTTCCCTATATCTTGTAATTTCCTAAGGCTAATATAAATAGCAGTAGCCTTCATGCTGTTCTGACATTTTGGGGGAACTGATTCAGCCAATGCCCAGTATAAAGGATCCACACAGCCCACCTCCTCCCTGTCTCTGCCTACTCTTTGCTGACAGGTCAAGCCTGACCTTGCAGCACAAAGTGTCGGTGGGTGAAGAGCCAGCATGGGACTGAGCTGAAAGCAAGTTCTTTATCTGTTTTCAACTGCAAGCTCATTTATTTCCAAAGCTGCCTAAATAATTCCCAAGATCTGGACTGCCGTACATCTGTTTCTTGGTTTGCCCCCTACCAGAGGGTAAAAAAACAGCACCATTGTTCCTCACAGAAGCATGGTGAGACAGATTTCAGCAATGAATGGCTGTCCTGTGATGCCCAGGCACTACCGAAATGCCAGCACTACTTAGCACTGGTGACAGTCACGTACACCCTTGCAGATCCTCTCTTTGTCCATAGTGCATTGGATAACATTCACCAAGGACAAAACAGACTAGGCTCAAACCTTAGCTCGAGTAAATTGTGGTGGTCACAAAGAACCTGTGTAAGCTGGGAGCTCCTCCACACTCCTAGCAAAACTAGTTAAGCAAGAATTCAGATTGAGGTGTGTGCACAAATGTTTTCTTAATAATAATTAATACATGATTAATAGGAACAAATTCTGAAAATAAATTATTATAAGATGTCTCTATAACATGCCACCAAGATGATTGGGATAAATGATGCCGAGGCATCTGAAAGTTGAGAGCCCATTTCTAAGCATTTATAAATGGGAATACATAAAAATATTTATCCATGTCTTTCTGAAACATGCTCTAATGTGTCTTCAAGCAATTTATGAGGTTAAAAATAATTTTCTTTAATCACTTATTAATTATTAATAAAGTCTTTGTAAGCATCACCTTAACTTAAAGTGCTTCTGACTCAAGGTGCACTTCCGGACTTTCATTCTTGAAGGAGATCTTGACACTCAGACTTGAGTCCTTCAGACTCAAGTGACCTTGATACATCCTCCTTTGCCCAACCCACCCTAGGTCTCCACACCTGTTAGGCTTGCAAATGGGACTAAGTCATGTTTCTGGAAATCACAGTTTGTCATTTCAGAAGGAAACTTGATCAGATCCTCTCTCCCTGCTCACAAAGCTGGATGCCCAGACCTGGGAATGCAGCATTCAAATGTTTCAATTTATCATTACAGTGGAACCCTGAAGAGATCACATCTGCCAGGACCATAAATTGGACAAGATCCCACTTCAGAAGGAGCAGGTTCAGCTTGATATTCCTATTCTTGAACAAGGGACTATTTAGGCAGGTTTATTTACCTGCCATAAAATGAGATGTTAGCCAGTGGGGAAGTCACTTAAGGACAAAAACAGCAAAAAGTCTTTCTGATCTCCCTGTTAGAAATGGCCAGCTTAAGAAACAGCAGCTCTTCATGATCTCACTTCCACCTGTATGTATTCCTTCTGTTCCTCCTCCTTCTTCATGCCTCCTTTAAAGTCAGTTTCCTGCCCCTCTCTGCCTTTTCCCCTTCATCTTACACATTTTATCTTCCTCCCCATCCCTTCTTTCTTTTTCCCTCTTCACTGTTATTTTTCTTAATTGTTTCTCCTTCTCTTTTGATATATATACATATTATTTCTTTTACACATGCACACATTCAGTTAAGATACAATTTTGAGCTTTGCTACTGAACAAGTAATCAAAAAGGTCTTACATCTTGAAATAGAACCTGGGCTACAAAATGAACAAATTGCTCACACTACCTTCCCTTCATAAGGTTTTGCACTGAGGAAAAGATCCACTTGCCAAAAACTGGATTCAGGCCCCCAAGAGATGGTAAGGGGGAAATCTTTAATTTCAAAAGTGGTATTTTCTGCTTCTCCTCATAGCCTTAATTCAGCTTCTAGATTAGATGGAGAGATGCAAGAGCATCCAGAGTGGAAACAGAGGGAAGCAGACACACCTGTCAGGGATGGTCTGTGTACATTTATCCTGCCTCTGCGCTGGGGGATGGACGAGATGACCTCTCGAGGTCCCTTCCAGATGTACTCATCTATAAGTCCATGATTAATTGCCTTCATGATCTGCAGTTTATCTTTCCAAAGAAATAAGCCTCAAAATCTCCTCCAAATATATATCCTGTGGACTGCCTGGGCAGATCGGCCCTCCTTCCCTGGAGTGCTGCACCTTAATTTAGACTCAAGAGAGGGGATGTGTCCCTGCTGATCCATGCAGAAATACAGCCCCTTTCACATCCTTTAATAGCAAAGGAATTAAAGAATAAAGCTGATTTATCTCAATAGAGAAAATAAGGGAAATACAGTCTCTAAATGGGAAAGAAAATTCCTATGCTCAGCTTCCCCTGAAGATAGAGATAGGGAACCAAA
The DNA here is from genome assembly GCA_011075105.1 of Heteronetta atricapilla. Lineage (NCBI taxonomy): Eukaryota > Metazoa > Chordata > Aves > Anseriformes > Anatidae > Heteronetta > Heteronetta atricapilla. The sequence goes on from MU014702.1 coordinate 234,670, forward strand.
GCTCAGTGAGAGCTGCTGATGGCACATTGTGGTTTCCCGGTACTCCCTTTTCTCCAGCAGGAGCAGGAGCAACTTGTGGCTGCCTTCCTAGGGTAACAAGATGTGGGGTAGCACACAGCCTTGCTGTCCATGCCGGAGGGAGGCCACATGAGAGGAGCCCATGACACCTCTTTTTTCAGTCAGACATGGTCTTTTGCTCACACTGAAGCAAGGCTTCCTTAGCTAAGGATGAACATAATCAAGGCCAGACACATTTTATCAAAATGTGCCAAAAGGAGGAGAAGATATAATAGAGAAAAGGAAAGGAAAGATGACAATGAAGGCATGGAGGGACAAAAATCTAATAGGAATATCTTATAAAAGGGAGATGCAACAAATGGGAACCTCTTACCCATGTGATGATGCTACCCATGTGATCATGACTACAGTCATGAGCATCATATGAACTACACTGGCCACCTCCAGCTGATTTATTCCCAGTATTTATTTAAGAGTGAGACAGAATTAACCTTAAAGTTATCTTTTCTCTTCACAGACTATTATGGACTAGCTCAAATGGAGATCTTTACAGTACTGAAATTTGATCAGATGTATTCCACCAAAGGAGAATTCAAACTGAGCCTTCACTATAGCAGATCCTCCTGGAAACTTTGCTAAGGCCCATGGAAAGTAAGGAAAAGATTGGTGCCAGCCAGCATGGCTTCACTAAGGGCAGATCGTGCTGGACAAATCTGGTGGCCTTCTATGATGGGGTTACAGTGTTGGTGGATAGAGAAGAGCAACTGATGTCATCTACCTGGAGTTGTGCAAAGCATTTCAGCATTTGACAACGTTCTGCATGATATCCTTGTCTAAATTAGAGAAATGGATGTGATGGATGGACCACTCAGTGGGTAAGGAGGTGGCTGGGTGGTCACATTCAAAGAGTTGTGGTTAATGGCTCGATGTCCAGGTGGAGATCTGTAATGAGTGGTGTTCCTCAGGGGTCAGTATTGGGACTGGCACTGTTTAACATCTTTGTTGGTGACATGAACAGTAAAATTGAGTGCACCCTCAGCAAGTCTGCTGATGACACTGACCTGTGTGGAGTGGTCACCACACTGGAGGGAAGGGATGCCATCCAGAGGGACCTGGACAGGCCTCAGAGGTGGGCCTGTGAGAACATCATGAGGTTCAACAAGGGCCCCATCCTTGGAAGTGCTCAAGGCCAGGCTGAATGGGTCTTTGGACAACCTGGTCTAGTGGAGATGTCCCTGCCCATGGCAGGGGGTTGGAATTGGATGGTCTTTATGGTCCCTTCCAACCCAAACCTTTCTATGATTCTATGAGTCTTGTAAATAGAAGAGCAGGTCTTCATGGAGAAGCTAGTCATGCAACACAGATTTACTGAAAAGATGCCTGGTTAATTAACATAATGCATAATAAAAATATTAAGGACTTAATCTTGCATATTTAGGCTGGCTAGATCTAGGCTGAAGAGTTTATATTAGCCTACCCTTTCAACAGTCATGACAAAAATAATAGAGGAAATTAGTTTGGTATCACACTTTCTGTCTCTTATGAATCATATGAATTCAAACTGAGTTAAAAATTAAAAGGGGTGAGATGTAACTCACTAAATATATATACCTACAGTAGCTGTATACTACCTAGTCACCCTCAATTTCCTTGTTAATTGAAAGAGAGAATTAGACACTTCCATGCACTTCAACAACTCATTTCTGCTTAGGGTACATATCTAAACCAGAGTTGAGAGGACTGTATCAAAAAAACAACAACAACAACAAAAAAAAAACAACTTAGGTCTGTCTACTGACCACAAAGGGAACTTATGGTAGCCAGTTTAGATGTAGATTTCTAAAGGTAGACAGGATTCCTAATTTGTAAATTCCAAATAAGTATATATATATATGGATAGTAGTGTCCCTTTCTACTGAGTTTAGCAGGAAAAAATTCTAATTGAAAACTATGATCTAATTGCTATCATGGAAACATGGTGGGACAAATCACACAACTGGAACACTGGAATGGAGGGCTACAAGCTTTACAGGAGAGATAGGCAGGGAAGGAAGGGTGAGGGTGTTGCCAACTATGTTAGGAAGTGGATAGATTGTGAAGAGTTGCTGAGAAACAGCCATGAGCAGGTTGAGAGCTTGTGTGTAAAAATTAAGCATCAGACCAATAAAGGGCACCTTGTGGTTAGGGTCTACTACAGGCCGCCCGATCAAGGGGAGCCTTTTGATGAAGCCTTCTTGCTCCAACTACAAGAAGCATCACACTCACGGGCTCTCGTCCTGCTGGGGGATTTCAATCACCCAGATGTCTGCTGGGAAAGCTACACGGCAGGCAGTAAACAATCCAGGAGACTCCTGGAGTGCATTGAGGACAACTTCCTCATCCAGGTATTAGACAAACCAACCAGAGGAGAAGCGTTTCTGGACCTGGTGCTCACCAATGTGAATGACCTCATTAAAGAGGTTAAGATTGGAGGCAGTCTGGGTTGCAGTGACCACTCCCTGGTTGAGTTTGTGATCTCGAGGGATGTGGGCCTGGCAAAGAGCAAAGACCCTCAACTTCAGAAGAGCAAACTTCCAGTTATTCAAAGAATTAGTGGATGAGATCCCATGGGACACTGTCCTTAGGGAAAGAGGATCTGATCACAGCTGGCAACTATTTAAGGATATTTTTCTTAGAGCACAAGAGCTCTCCATCCCCATGTGCAATAAATCAAGCAGGGAAGGCAGGAAACTGCTATGGCTGAGCAATGACCTTCTGGTCAAACTTAGGCAAAAGAAGGAACTGCACAGGCAGTGGAAACAGGGCCGTGTGCCCTGGGAAGAGTACAGAAATGGTGTCTGGACTTGCAGGGATGGTATCAGGAAAGCCAAGGCACTGACAGAGCTAAACTTGGTGAGGGATACAACAAATAACAAGAAGGGATTCTACGGGTACATTGGCCAGAAAAGAAAGACTAAGGAGAGTGTACCCCCTCTGAAAAATGTAGATGGAGGACTGGTAACAGCCGTGGAGAAGGCTGAGATACTTAACTTCTTTGCCTCAGTCTTCACTGGCAGTCAGGCTTCCCACATCTCTCCAGTCTCTGAACCTCTAGTTGGGGGCTGGGGGAGCAGAGTCCCTCCCATTGTAAGCGAAGAGCAGGTTCAGGGCCTCCTGATGCAACTGAACAGCTACAAGTCTATGGGGACTGATGACATCCATTCCAGGGTTCTGAGGGAATTGGCTGATGTAGTCGCCAAGCCACTCTCCGTGATATTTGAAAAATCATGGTAGTCAGGCAAAGTCCCCAGTGACTGGAAAAAGTGAAATCACTCCAATTTTTAAAAGGGGTAGAAAGGAAGACCTGGAGAACTACAGACCAGTGAGCCTCACCTCTGTGCCTGGCAAGATCATGGAACAGATCCTCCTGGAAGCAATGTTAAGGCACATGCAAGACCAGGAAGTGATCCGATACAGCCAGCATGGCTTCACCAAGGACCACCAATCTGGTGGCCTTCTATGATAGAATGACAGCATCAGTTGACAAAGGAAGACCAACTGATGTAATCTACCTGGACTTCTGTAAGGCTTTTGACATGGTCCCACATGACATCCTGATTTCTAAATTGGAGAGACATGGATTGTCATGGAGAGTCATGGATTGTCTGGTGGACCATTTGGTGGATAAAGACTTGGCTTGATGGTCGCACCCAGAGAGTAGTGGTCAATGGCTCTATGTCAAGGTGGAGGCCGGTGACAAGCAATAACCCTCAGGGGTCTGTATTGGGACAGGTGCTTTTCAATATCTTCATCAGTGACATAGATGATGGGATTGAGTGCACCCTCAGCAAGTTTGCAGATGACACCAAGCAGAGTGGTGCAGTTGATACAACAGAAGGAAGGGATACCATCCAGAGGGACCTGGATAAGCTTGAGAAGTGGACCCACATGAACCAAATGAGGTTCAACAAGTCCAAGTGCAGAGTGCTGCACCTGAGATGAGGCAATCCCAGGCATGAGTACAGACTGGGAGAAGAACCTATTGAGAGCAGCCCTGTGGAGAGGGATTTGGGGGTTCTGGTAGATGAGAAGCTCGACGTGAGCCAGCAGTGTGTGCTTGCAGCCCAGAAGGCCAACCATATCCTGGGCTGCATCAAGAGAGGTGTGGCCAGCAGGTCAAGAGAGGTGATTGTCCCCCTCTACTCTGCCCTCGTGAGGCCCCACTTGGAGTACTGCATCCAGGTCTGGGGCCCCCAGTACAAGAAAGATGTGGACCTGTTAGAATGTGTAACAGGTCTCTCACCCCCAGGGGAGGGCCACAAAGATAATCAGAGGACTGGAGTACCTCTCCTATGAAGAAAGGCTGAAAGAAATGGGGCTGTTCAGCCTGGAGAAAAGAAGGCTCCGGGGAGACCTCATTGTGGCCTTTCAGTATTTAAAGGGTTCTTATGAAAAGGATGGAGAGGGACTCTTTACTCGTGTAGATAATGATAGGACAAGGGGAAATGGTTTAAAACTGAAAGAGGGGAGATTTAGATTGGATGTTAGGAAGAAGTTCTTTACTCAGAGGGTGGTGAGGCACTGGAACAGGTTGCCCAGAGAAGCTGTGGATGCCTCATCCCTGGAGGTGTTCAAGACCAGGCTGGATGGGGCCTTGGCTAACCTGATCTAGTGGGCGGCATCCCTGCCTATGGCAGGGGGGTTGGAACTAGATGATCTTTAAGGTCCCTTCCAACCCAAGCCATTCTATGATTCTATGAAAATAACATCACCTCTATGGTTTCCTCTCTTTCAGAACTACAGAGCAGAGAGAATTATTTTCTACTGAATATTTCCTGATAACAGGAAAAAAAATACAAATTTAACTTTTTTTTTTAATTAAACTGTCCTGACCAGTTTTCCATTACTTTTCTTATTTAGTTTTCTCTGTCTCTTCCTAACAATCTCACCACTTGTTTCTTTACTTCCTTTTCATCTTGAATACAAAGAGCAGGTTGATCCCAGCTCTGGCCCTGGAAATGCCAGGCTGAAAATGTTATTCTTGGAGTGATTTGCATGCATTACAAAGTGACAGGTGACAGGAGCCCACAACCTTGGCTAATAGATGATTAATGATGTGATGTTGGCCAGCACTGTTGACTCATTTTCCTGCTCTTCGGGAAACTTCAAAGGCAGCTGGCATTTCTGTTGCTTTATGACAGGCTCATAGGTGAGTATAATTGTTTAGTCCATATGTGCCTAGCACAGAAGTAGCCACGAGCGTGTTCATGGAGCACATTTATTTGTATGCGTGTGTGAGGCAATGTGCAGCATTGTATGCATGAGCTCTTGGGTGTTTCTGTGTGCATACAAGCTCCTTGTATACAAACCGTGTGGTTTCAGTGGGTTGCTGAGAGCATCATTATCCAGCTAATATATTCTGAATAAAATACCATGGCCCATTTGGGGTTACAGTCTAAAGGAATGAAAGAAACTCACTGGAATTTTAATCTGTGTGGAGAAAAATCAGCCCTAAAGTAAACAGCACATTTGGAAGGGAGCCCAGTAACTAGCAACTAGAACAGGATTAGAAATAGGTCAGGGCTGTAAACTTGGATCTTTCTTTCACACCACTTTTTTTTCTCAGCGAAATTTGTGAGGGTTTAGGTCATTATAGAGATTAAGGACAGTGGTAAAATGTGAGTTTATGTTTCAACCACACCCAAAATTCAAGGCACAGGCTCAATTCTGAAGGATGTATTATCAGTCCGGAGTCCACTTGAAGAAGTATCTGGAGTTTTCTAGGAGAATATTATTAGCCAGGATCCTCCCAACACATACAGATGTCAATCTCTTCTGTGTTCTCTGGATTTAAAGCCCTTATGCTTGGTAAAGGTGAATCAAATCTCATTTTCTACTCCACACATGAACACTTCTGCCTCCTGCCCTGGGTTTCCCATCCCCTAACACTCTCTATTCAGGAATTGCTTTCAAAGTTGCTCAGCATTAGTGGAAAAGCAAACAAACAGGAATTGCAGATTAGGTCTGAGGTTATGAACAAGGATCAGATAAATTGGTCTTTTCTAATAGAAACTTATAGACTGCTGAATCAAAATTCTACACCAAAAGTTTTGTTGTTTCACTTCCCTGCAGATGGAAAAGAACAAAATTTGGTCTCTAAGACACCGTGTTGCTCAAGAGCCAATACTGCATGAAGGTGCTGTAGCATAAAGGAAGCTTGTGTTTAAGGAGAGCTTAAAACAGATATGTTTTGTCACTGTTCTTCCAACAGCTATCACTTGGAAAAGCACAACGCAGATGTCAAAAGCTGAAAATATATGTTCCTAAAACCAGAGACAAATGGCCAGAGGAGGCCTTGAAAGATTTGTATCTTCTGTTGATTAAAAGGGGAACATACGAGAGTTACTGACCACTGGCTGAGATAAATCTCTTGCACAGTCACATAAAATGGGATTTGAAAGGCCCTGGAGAAAGCAGCTGGGTCCTGGGCAAGAAACCTGTCCTAAACAACCGAAGCCCATGCCTAAGCGCTGAGCATGGCCCCAGCGTAGGGCAGTTTCTCGTCTCTCTAGCTTGGATACTGATGGAAGGAAAAAAGCTAGCTGCTGACAGCCTAAGGCAGAGGCTCTGGTGCTTCTGAAGCTCTCACATTTTTGGCTTTCTTTGCCTTACAGACTGTTCAGTTTATTAACTCAATCTAAAAACTTGTCCACTTCACCTTTCCCAGCCCTCACTAACCCTTCAGTTTAAAGGACATCACCCAGTCCAACTCCAAAGCTGCTCCAGAGAGGACAAGACACAAAGTACCAGGACACCAGGAAGGCAGGAGAAAGGAAGAGCTGGGAGTGCTCACATCTATTTCAGACCTGTCGGATTAAGCAGGTCTGGGGGTTCAGGTGATGGTACCATGCCTCATGCCTGCTTAAGTTGAATTGCCTTAAAAAGCTGAGCTTTCTCCACTGCTAATGAGAGGAATTCAGTGGAAGCGGGTGAAGCCAGATTTTCTGAATCCCTCACCCTGCTCCACATATTGGTAGCACCTACAAGTCGTACAAAGGAGTTCCTCAGCCTAGCCTCAGCAGGATGACTGGTCTGCTTTGACCTAGATGGCAGATGGAAGCAGGCATCTCCTGCAAGCAGAGGCAAAAGAAGCCTCAGTACTTTGCGCTTGTGACAATATCCATCTCATATCTGTGACATTTGTGACATTCATGTAACAGACTTTCAGGTCAACCTGGGTAAGTACTACAAATTTCTAGTGCTTCTGGAATTAAGCCCATTCTACAGATTTGATTCCAAGTCTATTGCATAACATGTGTGTGCATGTCTCTGTGTGCGAATGTGTCAAAGGGGACAGAAATAAAGGTAAAGGTCAACCCTCAAAAATAAATATTAACATTTAATATTATAGTACATGGGAATATAGGTATTATAATGGTAACGATAGGATCATATACACATATAGACTAAGGAACAGAGATAAAGGGAAGTGGCCATTGACCAGCGGTGCTGACATTTTTAAGTGACACAAGAACTGGCACCTTTCTTGTTTCTTAGCACTTCAAAAAACTGCTTTTAACATTTTTTCCCCAAATTATCGACAAGCACTAACTTCAGGTACCAGTACCACACTGCTAGCTTTAAAAGCTTGAAAATCTGAAATTACAAAAATCAGTTTCTATCATATGACCTTTGTGAAGATTTGTTCAAAAAAAAAAAAAAAAGAAAAAAAGAAAGAAAAAAAACTTAAAGTTTCTTTCTGGCTCACCCCCTCTCTTGTAGAAAATAGTACCAATAACTATGGAAATTCGTTTCTTCAATTTAGCCAATAATTTGGCCTTCTGTTTTAAGCAAAATTTGGATGGCAACATCTAAGAACAGTAGCTGGTTTGTTCATTTTATTTTCTTCCCTAAGCTTGAGCTGAACAAACAAGGCAAGTTTGGTTCCACACAATATTTCTGGCTGACACTAAGAATGAAAATTTGCAATAAATGGGAAATTGTCTTGAGGAAGCATAAAAGGGAGCATTTTGGAGGGAAGTTGGTAACTGGTGATTGCTACTGACACTTAATATAGTACTGGAGTCATTGCTTATCTACTACAGAATTACAGCCACCTCAGGGTAGAACACACTACCTGCTGTAAGTCCCAGTCCTGTCATTGAAGACAGCAGGAGTTTTGGCATGTCCTTGGTGGAATCAAGATTAGTTACTTATACCATACAGATAAGCTGAGTACAGGAGAAACAAAATATTTTTTTAAAAGTATTTCTAAGTCTTATGCTAACTGAAAAATAGGAGAAAGATACACTTGAAAATGTAGACTCATGTTGTTTCACCCTTCAAAATAGAAAACCTAATTAACAGCAAAACCCATAAAGTTGTAGCAACTGTGGCTAACCTAAGATCATGGGTCAATCCAGTCCAAGTCTGAATGTTTTTTACTAATCTGAAGGAAACCACCAATCCTGGGCCAGCCTTTGTGAACCCAGGTGGGATGACAATTTCTGCACCCAACTCTTGGTGGAACACAAGCGTTTCACTTCATATGGCTCTCTGCTGGTAAAGGCCCACTATGTAAAAATGCTAATAGTAAATAAGAAGCAGAAAGTTCATGGTGTGCTCTAAGGCTGAAAGGTTTCCACTCTAAAAAGCCTTTTGCTGCTGCGTTGGATGCTCCCAAAACCAAGCTCCCTTCCTCTACCTGGCACAATTTCAAGAATGAAAGTGGCATCACTGTGAAGCAGTGGAAGCAATAAATGTTTCTCTAAAACATATTCTGCAATCTTTGCATAATCATGCAATTCGATTTCCTAGACCTTCAAGAATCACCACATAATGTGTGAAATGAAGAAAAACAGCAGATATCCCTACATTGACTTTGGTACGGCAGTGCTAATTTTTGAACCTTCAGAAAGATCAATGCAATCTTAAAGTTTCAAACACACCAGGAAAGTATCCTTGAAGGGGAAATGGAGATATGCAAATGGGTCTTTCTCATTGAATAGGGGAATTAGCACACAGAAATTTTGGGCTATCACCAGAGCTGAAGTGTATGGTAGGCTCAGGATGAGAAGAAATGTCTCACGGATGCACAAACACTGCAGTTCCACCCTTCCCTGACAGCTTTACTGCCACATTTTGTGTCTTAGGATCTGTTATGACAACATATGTTCAAAGAGACTCATTTAAAAATATTTCCAACAATAGTGTTGCTTATACACAAAAAAGAAGAGGCTCAATAAGAAAAATGCATCCTACTGAATCAGCAAAAAATAATTTATTTTTCTCTAAGAAAAAAGAAAGTAGCAGTACCGTGCTTATCCAGGGCACTGGATGGATACACAGTAAGAAGCGTATGTGTTTAGCATATCAATCTTTTCACATCAGTCAACCCTAACTTTAACAGGAGAGCATCTGGTTTGACCTAATCATTCCAGCTCCTTCCATGGTCAAATAATGAGAAATGAATGCCTCTAAAGAGAGATTTCTTTTGTTCTTAGGCATAGCTTGAGGATGTAGTGGACAAACTTATTTTGGGGATACTCCTCTTTCTCCACTGACTATAGGGAGGTTCTAGATAGCCAGACAAACCTCAGCACCTGACTTTCAGACGTCTAGAGGCTGTGCGTGTTGAATGCAACCACTGACATCTATTACTTTAGCCTGAAGTGGCTAAAACAACAGTGGTTGAAAAGCAGCTGGAAGAGCATATATGTTTTTTTTTGTTTGTTTGTTTGTTTTTTTTAAATGCACTAGTGAAGGAAGTAGATGGCCTGTTTGTAATTTCTGATTTGTATTTTGGTGCTAACAGGAAGCGTAAGCTGCCTGAAGTCTTACAGTGTAAGCAGATATGACAGATAGGAAAGGATGGAAAGTTATAGGAATTCTAGTTCAGAGATCAAGTGACTTCCTTAAGGTCAAAACATCTATCTTGTCTATGGAGAAGATAGAAATAGGAGCCGGACTGATTGGAAAATCAGCCTGGGGGCCTAACTGTAAAACCCTTCTTTCCTCTTGAAATTGAGCTGAACTAGTTAATGTAGAACAATTCCTCATGTATGAGCTGCAAATAACAATGGCCTCAAAACACGTACAAACATGATCGTGAGCCTACCAAAAATCTGCCTCTGGCTGAGACACACAGTGAACCCATGAACCTTAAAATGAAAAGTCCAGGAGAAGCGCCTCACATGGGAAGAGCATCAGCTCCTAAATCAGGAACATATGTTCCTTCAGATGAGCAGTTTTTCCACCTTAGTACTGTGAAGGTATGGATAGAAATAATATATCAGTGGGTAGCTGGAGAGGAAATGGAGAGCATCGGATGCAGGCTCCTGCTCCCCTAAGGATTTGAGTTTCATCCCAGTTTTCATTAGGGAACACAGCTAAATTACATGTATCAGGTTCCCTCTGCAGTCACCTTAACAAATAACGGAACTTTCTGAGAATTATTCAAATTGTCAGGGGACCGAATTGCCCCCTGGAGTGCCCTTTCTATGCAGCAACTGTAAGTAAATCTAGTATTCATCCCACTTAGAAATACTTAAGTTTGATGGGAATCAAGTACCTGTGGAGATCAGATAAATGGAAGAACAAACCATATAATGTGGATATGGATAATTTTTGAAATATACTTTGGATGAGCAGGGTTTCACACTGGGCAGAAAGTGCCGTCAGAGCTTTGCCACTGATTTCAGCACTGCCTGGATTTTACCCCTTGTCCTGGTTTTAGTTAGGAGAGAGTTAATTTTCCTCCCAGTAGCTGGTAGGGTGCTATGTTTTGGATTTAGGTTGAGACTAATGTTGATAACACGCTGATGTTTTAATTGCTGCAGAGCAGTGCTTACACTAAGCCAAGGACTTTTCAACTTCTCCCTCTGTCCTGCCAGCGGGCAGGCTGGGGGTGCAGCAAGAGTTGGGAGGGGACAGACCCAGGACAGCTGACGCAAACTGGCCAAAGGGGTATTCCATACCATCTGACGTCATGCTGAACAATATATAGGGGTGGCTAGCCAGGGTGGGGGGCCGGCTGCTCGGGGTTGGGCTGGGCATCGGTCAGCGGGTGGTGAGCAATTGCATTGTGCATCACTTGTTTTGTACACACTATTATTATTATTATTTTATTTTTCTGTCCTAATAAACTGTCTCTATCTCAACACACAGGTTTCAGTTTTTTTTCTCATTTCTCTCCCCCATCCCAGAGAGGGAGGGGGGAGGGTGAGCGAATGGCTGTGTGGTATTTAGCTGCCGGCCGGGTTAAACCACAACAGTCCTTTTGGCGCCCAACATGGGGCACGAAGGGTTAAGATAACGACAGATCTGAATAGAGTGTATTAAAACAAAATTCTGATAAGCATTACATCAGTTTAATATTTACTAATCACAATGCCGATTTTTGTGATCCCAAGTCTGCTGTGCCTGTTTTCTGAATTGAGTTATATAGCACATTACTTACTGTATGTATTCCCTGTCGTGTTGCTTATCACTGCTGGGGGTTGGTACAAGGTTATTATTTGCTGTACTGTGTAACACTGGCTTACGATATGATAAAATTACCGGCCATGAGACTAATCCGGTATTTGTACTCACCATTGTCATCAACTCCATACTTTGGAACCCTACCTCAGAAACTATTAATAATTACACTTTTCATGCTTTTTCTTCAGGGAGCCAGTCCATGGAGGGGGGTCAGGGGTCATGTTTTTTCCCATTTGTTCACTCTCCCTTTCTTCTCCTCCAGGCAAATTATGGTAGGTTTCCTAAACCTCAAATATCCTTGGGATGTTCAGACCAGCATGTTCTCATTGTTATGTCTCGTGAATGCATTTCAGGTTCTAAGGTTAAACAAATACTTAAGAGTGTCATCCAGAGATCTGTCTTGAGGCAGGATAGTTATGAGTGGCAGGGAGAGTGGGAGGATATGGGCAGGCATCTAGAGCAGTGGGCACCTCCAGTGCTTTGGAAATTTACCCCTGAAGAAGTGCAAAATCCTAAAAAACTGGTGGAGTGCTTGAAAAAGGTGTGTCATCACCCTGGCAGTACCAGACATACAGAAATCACTGCAACGTGCTGGGGCTTGGCCTATGTTACCTAGCTGCACTCAATGCCAGTATAACCCCAGTGACATACACAGCGGCCACTTCAACCTCTGAGACAGACCCAGCAGCCACTCCAAGCCCTGAAACGGGCCCCAAGGCTGAGACAGGGAAACAAACTGTACCAGTGTCGGTTGCACCCGTAACCAAGGTGAAAAAATGGTACAGAAGGTCAGGTCGTTTAGAATGCAGAGAGTCTTCTGCTAGGTCTAGGTGTACAGAAGATGAGGCTGGGCCATCAGAGGAGCAGGAGGATGAAGATGTCGCAAAAACAGCAGTATCTACCCGAAACATATAAGAGCGTGAGCTACGAGATGTGCGAAAAGATTTGTTGCTGTATAAGCGAGCAGCTTGTCACCTGGATGCTCCAGTGCTGGGACACTGGAGCCAGTAGCATGGAATTAGAGGGCGGGGAAGCCAGTCGGCTGGGATCCCTTGCTAGAGATGCAGGCATTGACAAAGCAATTGGAGATGGAGTATGATCTTAAAGCCTCTGGAGGCGTCTCCTGTACGCTGTAAGGGAAAGGTATCCCTACAAGGAAGAACTTGTATGTCTTCCAGGCAAGTGGACCACTATGGAGAAGGGAATCCAGTACCTGAGGGAATTAGCCGTACGGGAGGTGATTTATGAGGACCTAGACAACGAACAAATATCCACAGATCCAGATGAAGTCAAGTGTACACGACCCATGTGGCGGAAGTTTGTACGGAGTGCACCATCATCATATGCCAGCTCATTGGCAATAATGGCCTGGAAAGAGGATGAGGAACCCTCAGTGGGTGATGTGGTTAAACAACTCCGGCAGTACGAAGAAAGTCTCTCCTCTTCCCTACAGGTATGCATCTCGGCTGTGGAGAAACTTTCTGAAAGCATCCACCAACTAAAAGAGCATACTTTGGAGAAACTTTCTGAAAAAGTCCACCAACTTGAAGAGAGATTATTTTCCTCCCCACCTGAACGAACCAGTGTCTCAGCTATTAGGGGTAAGTGCCCTTCTGTGCAAGGAAGACGATATGGGGGGTACACACCCCATGCCATCCTGTGGTTTTACCTACGTGACCATGGAGAGGACATGAGAAAATGGGATGGAAAATCCACCGCGACCCTAGAGGCACGGGTACGTGACTTGCAAGGAAAAACAATCAGAAAAAAGTGGTTCTATGAGAAACTTGCTGCTCCAACATCCAGCGGACAGTCCTCCAGACACAGAAATGAAGATTCTGACCAGGACTAGAGGGGCCCTGCCTCCAGCCGGGGGGGGAAAGGGACAATTGAGTTTATTGGACTGTATGGATTTGATGGCCTGGCACATCAGACGCACAGAAGTATAGAGCTTTAGTAGATACCGGTGCACAATGTACTCTAATGCCATCAAGCTATAAAGGGCCAAAACCTATCAGTATTCATGGAGTGATGGGGGGATCCCAGCAGTTAACTGTATTGGAGGCTGAAGTGAGTCTAACTGGGAATGAATGGCAAAAGCACCATATTGTGAATGGCCCAGATGCTCCATGCATCCTTGGCATAGATTGTCTTAGAAGAGGATTTTTCAAGGACCCAAAAGGGTTCTGCTGGGCTTTTGACACAGCTGCCTTAGAGACAGAGGGCATTAAACAGTTGTCTACCTCGCCCGGTCTCTCAGAGGACCCTTTTGTTGTGGGGCTGCAGAGGGTCAAAGAACAAGTGCCAATCGCTACCACAACTGTGCACAGGTGGCAATATCGCACCAACCAAGACTCCCTGATTCCCATCCATAAGCTAATTTGTCAACTGGAGAGCTAAGAGTGATCAGCAAGACTCATTCACTTTTTAATAGTCCCATATGGCCAGTGCGAAAATCTAATGGTGAGTGGAGACTAACGGTGGACAATCGTGGCCTGAATGAAGTCACACCCCCACTGAGCGCTGCAGTGCCGGACATGCTAGAACTCCAGTATGAACTGGAATCAAAGGCAGCCAAGTGGTACGCCACAATTGATATCGCTAATGCATTTTTCTCCATCCCTCTAGCAACAGGCTACAATTTGCCTTCACTTGGAGAGGAGTCCAAAATACTTGGAATCGGCTGCCCCAGGGGTGGAAACATAGCCCTACCATTTGCCATGGATTGATCCAGTCTGCGCTGGAGCAGGGGGAAGCTCCTGAACACCTGCAGTACATCGATGACATCATTGTGTGGGGTGGCACAGCAGAGGAAGTTTTCAAGAAAGGGAAGAAAATAGTCCAAATCCTTCTAAAGGCTGGTTTTGCCATAAAACAAAATAAAGTTAAAGGACCTGCACGAGAGATCCAGTTTTTAGGAATAAAATGGCAAGATGGACATCGTCAAATCCCAATGGATGTGATCAACAAAATAACAGCTATGTCTCCACCAACTAGCAACAAGGAAACACAAACTTTCCTAGGTGTCGTGGGGTTTTGGAGAATGCACATTCCAAATTACAGTCTGATTGTAAACCCACTCTACCAAGTAACCCGTAAGAAGAATGATTTTGAGTGGGGCCCTGAGCAACGACAAGCCTTTGAACAAATTAAGCAGGAAATAGTTCATGCAGTAGCCCTGGGGCCAGTCCGAACAGGACCAGATGTAAAGAATGTGCTCTACACCGCAGCCGGGGAGAATGGCCCCACCTGGAGCCTCTGGCAGAAAGAACCTCGGGAAACTCGAGGTCGACCCCTAGGGTTTTGGAGTCGGGGATGCAGAGGGTCTGAGGCCCACTACACTCCAACCGAAAAGGAGATATTGGCAGCATATGAAGGAGTTTGATCTGCTTCGGACGTGGTCGGTACTGAAGCACAGCTCCTCCTGGCACCCCGACTGCCAGTACTGGGCTGGTTGTTCAAAGGAAGGGTCCCCTCTACACATCATGCAACCGATGCTACATGGAGCAAGTAGGTTGCACTGATTACTCAGCGGGCTCGAATAGGAAACCCCAGTTGTCCAGCAATCTTAGAAGTTATTACCGACTGGCCAGAAGGCAAATACTTTGGGATGTCATCAGAGGAGGAGGTGGTCTGTGGTGAAGAAGCCCCACTGTACAATAAGCTACCAGAAAATGAGAGGAGATATGCCCTATTCTCTGATGGGTCCTGTTGCATTGTGGGAAAGCATCGGAGATGGAAAGCTGCTGTATGGAGTCCTACAAGACAAGTTGCAGAAGCTGCTGAGGGAGAAGGTGAATCGAGTCAATTTGCAGAAGTGAAAGCCATCCAGCTGGCTTTAGATATTGCTGAACGAGAAAAGTGGCCAGTTCTCTACCTGTACACTGATTCGTGGATGGTAGCAAATGCCCTGTGGGGGTGGTTACAGCAATGGAAACAGAACAACTGGTAGCGCAGGGGCAAACCTATCTGGGCTGCTGCGCTGTGGCAAGATATTGCTGCCCGGGTAGAGAACCTGGTTGTAAAGGTATGCCACGTAGATGCTCAGGTGCCCAAGAATCGGGCTACTGAAGAACATCAAAACAACCAGCAGGTGGATCAGGCTGCTAAGATTGAAGTGGCTCAGGTGGACCTGGACTGGCAACATAAGGGTGAATTATTTATAGCCCAATGGGCCCATGATACCTCAGGCCATCAAGGAAGAGATGCAACATAGAGATGGGCTCGTGATCGAGGGGTGGACCTGACCATGGACACTATAGAACAGGTTATTCATGATTGTAAAACGTGCTGCAATCAAGCAAGCCAAACGGTCAAAGCCTCTTTGGTATGGAGGACGATGGCTGAAATATAAATATGGAGAGGCCTGGCAGATTGATTACATCACACTCCCTCAAACCCGCAACGGCAAGCACCATGTACTTACAATGGTGGAAGCAACCACCGGATGGCTGGAAACATATCCTGTGCCCCATGCCACCACCCAAAACACTATCCTGGGCCTTGAAAAACAAGTCCTATGGCGATATGGCACCCCAGAAAGAATTGAGTCAGACAATGGGACTCATTTCTGAAACAACCTTATAGACACTTGGGCCAAAGAACATGGTATTGAGTGGGTTTATCACATCCCCTATCACGCACCAGCCTCCGGCAAAGTTGAGTGATAGAATGGACTGTTAAAGACTACACTGAAAGCAATGGGTGCTGGGACATTCAGAAATTGGGATACACATTTGGCAAAGGCCACCTGGTTAGTCAATACTAGGGGATCTGCCAACCGAGCTGGACCTGCCCAATCAAACCTGTTACGTACAGTAGAAGGGGATAAAGTTCCTGTAGTGCATGTAAGAAACATGCTGGGTAAAACAGTCTGGGCTACTCCTGCCCCAGGAAAAGGCAAACCCATTCGTGGGGTTGTTTTTGCTCAAGGACCTGGATGCACTTGGAGGGTAATGCAAAAGAATGGGGAGGTCCATTGTGTACCTCAAGGGGATTTAATACTGGGTGAAAATAGCCCATGAGTTGGATTGTATTATATTAATTATTATATAATACTGTATGTCATCACTACCATGATTCCTATATGTCAATGTCCTATTAATGGTATCACAGTAACAAACATGCAGATACTGATGAATGAATTTTGATAGAATTGGACAAGCAAAGAGATTGAACGAGAACGGGTTTCAACGTGTGACAATCCAACATCACACACCATCTCTTCTGCCCTGAAAGACTGCAATGACAGATGGAGCCTGAAGTCAGTCATGGACTATGCAAACTCAGTGGACATTCTATATATATTGTAAATGAAAATGGTGGACAACTGGAATCTATTGGAAAGGGTGTAACCTGAGCATGACATAAATGGTATGGAATAAGGGGTGGATATAGGACTGTTGTGGTTTAACCCGGCTGGCAGCTAAATACCACACAGCCATTCGCTCACCCTCCCCCCTCCCTCTCTGGGATGGGGGAGAGAAACAAGAAAAAAACTGAAGCCTGTGGGTTGAGATAGAGACAGTTTATTAGGACAGAAAAATAAAATAATAATAATAATAGTGTGTATGAAACAAGTGATGCACAATGCAATTGCTCACCACCCACTGACCGATGCCCAGCCCATCTCCAAGCAGCCAGCCCCCCCACCCCGGCTAGCCACCCCTATATATTGTTCAGCATGACGTCAGATGGTATGGAATACCCCTTTGGCCAGTTTGGGTCAGCTGTCCTGGGGCTGTCCCCTCCCAGCTCTTGCTGCCCCCCCCAGCCTGCCCGCTGGCAGGACAGAGGGAGAACCTGACAAGTCCTTGGCTTAGTGTAAGCACTGCTCTGCAACAAGTAAAACATCAGTGTGTTATCAACATTAGTCTCAACCTAAATCCAAAACATAGCACCCTACCAGCTACTGGGAGGAAAATTAACTCTCCTAACTAAAACCAGGACACCCCTATTGCAGAAGCACTGACGAGGAGCTCAGTTTACAGATAGGACTGCCACAGGTTGTCTGAGCTTCAGACAGGCATCCAAAGGATGAATATGACATCTACAGGTGGTCTGGGCTTCAAATAACCCTCCAGGAGATGATTACCAGCAGCAGATCTCTGTATCCAAGGCTTATCTCTCATAATTTCTTAGTAAAGAAGAAATGATGGAAAAGATCTGCCAAAAATATATATGATGTATCAGCCAAATTGTTTCTAAATGGTACCTTAGTCAGAGATCTCCACAGGGGACCAGCAGCCAGCTGCACTACACTGTAGAGTAAATGCTACTGCTTTGGAAAAAAATCAGTGGCAAGTGATTTGCATTAAACGTTTTTTGTGTGTGTGTGTTTTTTTTCCTTTTTGTTGTTGTTGCTATTTTTGGCTAACACAGAATTGCATCAGCCTGTGAAATTCAGTGAGAAAGTGTCCAGTTGCTGATTTCCAGTATATTTGTTGTCCCCATGTTTAGAGATTTTACTGCCAAAGGGAGGTGGGGAGTAAGGGAAGATAGTAGCAGGGCAGAGGTGGTGATGGGGAATCCAAAAAAAAAAAAAAAAAAAAAAACAAGCAACCAGAGAGAACATCCATAGCCAGAAACAGCTTTTGTTTTCCAACATTTTCTTTCAAGCTCATAAATAAACAGAAATCTGTGAATTCAGAACATCTGCAGTTAGCTAGCCTTGGAAAGGAGAACAGAAGAGGGAGAAATAGACCTGTGCTGAAAGCCACAAACTCATGAATATGAACAGGGGGCATGGGAGTAAACAAAGCCCCAGGATTCACAGATCTCATCATGGGCTAGAGATGCTTTCAGCATATGGCTGAAATGCAGCAGGCTCTGGCTATTATCCTGATGTTGAGGCTGCTTTAGGGACTGCTGCTCTCCTACAGTTTTTCCTGGAGGATTGTTCTTGCCGGTATGGCATGATGAAATACAATGTGAGAAAAGTGCTTAGATACAAACACTCACAGGTATATGTCGGGATGGCTCTAGCCATAAGCCCAGTCACTTGTCTAGAGCTGCACATTGCTAGGGGCAGCAAAATGACTCTGCCCCTCTGCTCATCGAGACAGATGTTGAGAGTGTCACAGAGATGCTGCTCTCATCCCGAAGCCACCACTCCCGGCCTGCTGACTTCTAAAGTCAAGATCAGACTTCAGGGCTCTACCCCAGCTGCACTCCTTCCCTCCTATGACAGAAGGAGCCTGGCCAAATCAAGTTCCTCATTTTAGAAGTGGAAAAATTCCCTGCAGAGAAAGATGCTTCCAAGTGTTACCTCTGCATATGTTTTTCATACACCCAGATATGCATGGATTTATGTGTATATACAAACACATAAACATCTGCAATGATTTCTGTAAGGATAAATATAGAGGTAGGTGTGTACATTAACATTCATCATTTACATGGACACATATGTATGGATTACAGAGACGAGCAAATGCATTAAAAGATTTTTAAAAAAAAACAGGCCAGAAAAGACCACTGGAGCCATCCAGATCTTCTGTCTTCCATTAAGCAGCCATCACTACATAAAGAAAGCTTTGTTAGGCTACAGGACATTCTGAAATCATACTGTGTGATGAGAACAACAACAAGAACAAACAATGAAATATTTAATATTCTCTAGTTCTCTAGTGGCATTGACACTGTCTTTAAGCACAATGCCTCTTAACTCAAGTGGCTAGAACTTGACTACAGGAGACAAAAAGCAGAGAACAGTTTTTGCAATGCTTTTGCACTGAGAAAGCCTCAGCTGAACCCACTTTTGGGCAATGTACTTGAAGAAATACATGTATCAATCAATGAAATCAGAGAAAAATGATGGGAGGATTAGACTGAGAAAACAAGAGCCATGAGAAGCAGTCAAAAGAATTGTGCCTGCTTACTGTGCAGAGGAAGCAAATGAAAATAGTCTTAGGATATGTAAAGGACTTTTTTCGAAGATAATTTATGAAGGGGTTTTGTTTGAAGCATGAGATGCTTTTTCCTGGAAAAGTCACATATCTCAGTGTAAAATGGTCCCTGTCTTCCTGAGGTGCCACTTTCTCTCCTCTGGCTGTGGAGCAAGCCTAGCCAACTTGCCTAATTATTGTGTATAAGAAGAATCCTTTCCAGGTGTGATAACACTAGCCTAAATACAGACATTTCATGAACATCAGGGCCTTCAATAGCAGGCTATGCTTTCTTTTGATACCTTTTCCCTGAGTATGTGCCACTTGCCACAGTTGGAGACAGGACACTGGTCTATGTGAATCTTTAATCTGATTCAACATAAGCACATATGTTCTTAGATTAAAACAAACAAACAGAATTTACACTGAATTTACTTTGGACTGATGTGCACAGCATAAAGATGACAAGTATATCTCATTTGAGAACCCTCACCCCACAAACAGTATGTAAGGCTGGAATTCATATTCAATGATCAGCAGTCCTATTTTAAATATCCTAAGAGTTCTTGTGAGCCCTGCACTCTTTTGATCAAATCCATAAAAAGTTTGACTTGTGTAAAGCAACAGCACCCATATCTGAAAAGAAGTCAATTCCTACTTTTGAAAACGTTCCATGGATCATCCATGGGCTTTGTTGCCTTACAGAACAAGCTCTGCTAGAAGGATTTGGTTGCATTTTAAGCATTTTGTTTGGTTTAAATGAAATTTCCAAAACTCCCTCTCTACTCAGTGAGTTTTTTTTTTTCATCACTGGATGAGAAACACATTTTCAAGTCACTAAATCCAACTGAAGTTCTGGAAAAGTGCTGGTTTTCTTGGCCTGCCTGAAACACATTGTTTCCATGCAAGGAAGATGGCACAAAGAGACTATCACATCTGCTGTTCAACCAGACTGTTTCTATCTCAGTGTTCCAGTCCTGGATGACAGCAGTTTGTTTTTAACTCCACCTTAGGCAGACTCAGAAGGGCATGGCATTCGCTGTAAGAGAGGAATCCAGCTGTGTGGGAAACCGGTCAGAAAGTATGTGGAGTATATTAGACACAGAGATGAAGTGAGAAAAGGAAAATGCAGAATGAGGCGAAAGTCACGTAGCCTGAAGATTAAAGGAGTCATAATTGGGAGACAAGAAATCAAAAACAACAGGTGCAGTCTGGCCTGTTGCTCATCAGTACATGAAAAGGAGATATGGCTGCTGTGCGATCGCCTTGTGAACAATAATAACGGCTAACGAGCAAACTTTGCCAAGTTTTGTGATAAAAGCATGTAGATACGCTAAGCCTATATAAGTAGATGGGTTAGACAATAAAGTGCTTCAGCTACTCACCAGCCTGGAGTCATGTCGTTCATTCCCTTCACAGCTGCAAACACAAATTTATAGTTGCCTTAAGAGTCTTCCCTCCCCGTGCTTGTACCTGGGAACCCCCCTGACCACAGGGCCACATATCCGAGATTTGCACCTCGAAGGTCTGCAGGAGCTCCCAGGTACTCAGAGCAGATCTGGTAAATGAGTGCCAGGACTCAGACTGCAGGTGAGCAAATTCAGTGTCTTTAGCTGCAGCCAGACCCTCGCTTCCTCAGTAAGAGAGGGATGAATTATGCAAAGTACACTCTCAGTACAAGCAGCAAGAAATGACAAAGCCACTGAGAAAGACAGAAGGAAAAATAGAGCCTGCGAAGCAGGGGAGAGCAAACACAACTGTGCTGGGAGCGGTAGGAGGGCAACCTAACTGGGAAAAAAAGATTTCACCATCCTTGGCCCTCATTTACCCTCGCTGAGCTGCAATGATGGACAAGCTGGAGCAAGGACTCTCCCTTATATGCTTGCTCTTTGCAATGGTCCCTTACTACAGTTACTGTTAATGTAACTTTTCAATAAAAATTAAGAAATTTCATAATAAATTATGTGCAACTCCAGAACCCAGAGATAAAAGCTTTTACCTCTCATATCCCAAGCAGACTCTCCAAAAGGGAGGCTTTTCCCTGACACCACCTTGAAAAGCCTGGCTTTGGCTGCCCCTTGAAGCACAGTATCAATGTGAGCTCTTCTCTGGGATTGTGTTGGTTGTCTTTCCAGAAACAAATACAGTGGGGAAGAGAGCAACTGTGTGAAATGTCCTACAACCACCTGAGCAGGACAAAGTATTCAAGGTGTGGGCAGGAAAAAAATGGTTGTGCTTAGACACCAGAGCCCTCTTAATCCCAGCCACTTCAGGACTGTCAACGTGGTGACCAACCATTCTGGCACTCTTCTATGGAGGGAAACCCTGCCAGGCACAGGGCTGGAATCACATTAATTTTCTTCTGGCCAAAAAAGACTGACCAGATTGCAAAGACTGTGAACTCACGGCTTTGATTTGTTTCCCCTTCAACAGCTCCCTGGAACACCTGGTTTCTCAGACTTCTCTCTGCCTCCTCCTCTTTGTCTAGGAGCCATTGTGGGGCAGATACAGCCCCAGCAACACATCCCTGTGGTGAGCCCACCCCACCGAGGTGCCAGAGCAGCGCCAGATGCTGACATGGCCGGAGTTCATCACTCATTCCCCCCGCACAGGTAGGATCGGCTGGAAGGACAGCACATCAAAGACAGACTACATTTAGCTGGATACTTTTCTTCAATCACTACATTAGCTTGTCCTGAACCTATAGTTAAAAACAGCTATTTATTCTATCACTACATGCTGGTAAAGATATATTGCATCAAGTCAGCACCTACAATTATTATAGTACAGAAAACCTTTGCTGTAGCATGTTTAGTGCTGCTATTTATCAGACACAAGTCTATTACATCCTGGCTCTCAACAAGGCTATACAATTCTGGCACCCAGGAAGACAGCAGGTGCTCTGAATTAAACCAGAACCCAAAGGCTTTCTCTTCACCTTCGTCTGGCTTCCCTTAATGGTCTTAGTACTGGGGGGGGGGGGCTATCAGGAAAAATAGGGGTTGCAGGAATGTTCCCTACTTATCTGACACTATGTCTCAGCATTATGAAATACCAGGGGGAGGGAAGGGAAGATTTTGTTCTGTTGTGAAGCATGTGATGAGGTCTGAAGTAATTAGAGAAATCAGAATCCAAGTAGGTCATACACTTCCTCCAGGTACTGAAACCGCAATCTTTAACTGTAATAGAGATTTCTTTGTGAGGTGCCCATCCCTCACAACCTGATACCCAGGAATATTAAACACCTCAGCCCACCTGCCTATCCAGCCATCACAAAGTGTACTGCTATCACTGTTGTTCCACACAAATACCAACCCAGGGCTCTGGACATCTTTTTGGTGTCTCTGTTATATCACTCAAACTTTATTCTGTTATTCCCAGCAAAACTATCTTGTCAATGATGTACACTTCAGATTAATTTGTTTTCATGTCTTTCAGCAGAACAAGGGATGTTTCTTAAAAAATCCTCTCCAATTTGCTAACTTTAGGGTTGCTAGTAAACTGAAAATTTAATTCACAAAGTCTACAGATTTATTGTAGTGGTTAAAAAGAAAGAAAGAAGGAAATGCTAAAGAACAGCTGATTGATCAGCAAAAGGGATTTTTTGGGGATGTGTTACTGAAAGCCAGTTATTGTTGAGTTCTCTCTTTCCCCATCACTAATTTTCAAAAGAAACTCAAGCTCGAATCTAAGAAACT
This sequence comes from Heteronetta atricapilla, assembly GCA_011075105.1. Taxonomy (NCBI): domain Eukaryota; kingdom Metazoa; phylum Chordata; class Aves; order Anseriformes; family Anatidae; genus Heteronetta; species Heteronetta atricapilla. The sequence goes on from MU014702.1 coordinate 257,732, forward strand.
TCCCTGATGACTTTTTTCTGATTTTTTTTTCAAACTTCATTTTTCAATAGAAAAATGTCGTTGAAATGACTTTGATCAGCTCTTGCCAACATCTCTGCAGCCCGGTTGCCAGCAGCTACGCCGGGTAATCTGGGTGTGGTCTCAGTGGAGCTGTAGGAAGCACTATCAGCAGCAATTTCTTTATTTAGGTTTGATGCTCCCAGACAGTGATGCCATCTTGGTAGAAGAGCAGATCAGATTGTGTGACAGAGGAAAGCAGAGAGGAGGAAATGAAAATATTCTCAATCATAATCGTAATATTAATAACTAACGCAAAAGGAAGATTTTTCTTCTGGCCATCATTGGTGATGTACAAGACACACACACAGTGAGGAGATCTATTGACCTGATCTTCCTGCTTACTGTGCAAGTGTTACTAATGTTAGGGTGACTGTATTTAAGAGACAGCAGCACTTAAGAGGTATCTGCTGATGGAGCTGCAGACACCACTAAAGATTCATGCTACTAACTAGGGGAGGCACCCAGACAGTGGAAATAATTTACTTAAAAGCATGTTGATTTGGACATCACTAATCTGGGCACTGATCTCTGCTGGCATTAACTTTGCTGTTAATACTGTTAATGCAAATAACTGAACATAAGGATGCCGTTAATTGTATTGATATAATGGAAGGCATCGCCCTTGACTTCAAGGCCCCCTCCTTGATTTAGTGCTTGCCAATGACTCAACATTTTTGTCTTCTCTCCCCCTTTCTTTTTGTCCAAAATGATGTTTCATTCCTTTTTATGTCCCTGCTATGCTTGGAAGATCCTATTTCCATGTTCTGCTCCTTCAAATGCCCCTTTCCTCCTGAAGGTCCTACATTCACCTTCCCTCCGTCCCCAAAGGGCAATCTCACAATGATAACAAGGCAAGAAAGACCACACATGCAGAACACAACAGCAGCAATACAAATTCAAGTCATCATTCCATCATGGAAAATTCCTTCTGTGATTCCTTGGACCAAGAGGATTGCAGGTTGCAGGAGTGAAGGCTTAATGAGGAGAAAACAATGAATGTGATTTATCCATACAGCATTACTGAAGGTGTTACTTCAAAACAGTTTTTCTTCCTACTGTCCAGTTTCCAAACTGAATACTACTAATAATTAAGATCTAGAAGTTACAAAAATGACTTGGGGATTTTAAACCCTCATTTTAAGGAAGGATTTAGGGATTATATGTATGTAGCTTCTCCAAAGGAAGGTTAAGAAAAGTCTGTTGCCCTTTATTAATAACTAGTAGAAGAAAAAAATCTGATGGCAGAGGGGAATTTCTGTTTAGGAGATAGTTTTAGTTTAGTTTAGGAGGCAAAGATACCACAAAATATCTCACTAGAAAACTTAAGTCTAAAATTATTTTAACTGTTTAGTCAACTTCCTAAGTCTTAAAATCTTTAAATCAACTTTATTTTTTCTATAAGTCATATTTAATATATGAAGCATATGCATATATATGCACACACTAAGGGGAAAGCTCTTCTTGTTGCAAAGGAACCATTCATTTAGAGCAGAGACTTACCAAATACATAAGAGAATCACTTTTTCTGACCCCAAAGTTTTGCAGTGTCAAAAGTGAGGACACAGGAGAAAGAGTACTATTGCAGATCTATCATGGACAACTGCAGATTTCATTGAATAATAAAACAAATATCAATTAACTTCATATTTTTCTCAGCCATAATTAATTGGTTGATTTCCTGAGGGCACTGTCGTGGTAGAAACTGGTATTGAGTGGATCTGAAGAAGTGAGGGTATGAGGAAGATGTCATATATGTAAGTGGCTTCCTGGATCAGGAGGCCTTCAGGCTGTCTTTTTCAACCAATCACCACAGCTTAGTTTAAAACAGGGTTGATGACTGAAATGCTGTCAACTTTGAGATAATCAGAGGCATTACCTCTGGAAATCAGCACATTGTGGGACTGTGAGAGGAAGCCCCTACAGGGGAGAGTAGGAATAGTGTATATAGCAGCATTAAATTGGCATCTATTTTTCAAAAACAACCTTTGCCACCTCTTTTCTCTAGAAAAAAAAAAAAAAGAATTCCACTGCAAAAAAGTACCCTTATCCTCCAGTTCCTTGATTGACATCAGAACTGTAATCAACCCCTTTGCAGTCCAGGGATCTTTGAAGAGACAGGAAAATGAATGTTGTTTTTCAAGCTCAACATAAAAATACAGTAATAATAATGGGATTACATTGGAAATACCTGGCCAATAGGAAACTTGGAGGGGCTTGATCCATTCCAAATCCAAATTCCTTTTGGTCCCTTAATCCATAAAGCTTACTGAAGAAATGTGCTATTGCATACTACACAGTTGCATTTGGGATTTGCAGCTGGATTTTCATAGACAGTTGACTATCATAATGTATCTGTAAATGCATCTTCAATAATTACTTTGCACTTGCAAAGGGCTTTTCTCTTCACAAAGCAGTGGTGCAAATGTTAATTCTGAATAGTAGTTCTGTAAGCGGGAGATATTTACTAGCTCTGTTTTAAAGATTGGAAAACTGAGTAGACAGAGGGTTAACTGAGCATAATTAAACAAAACAAAATAAAACAATGTTTTGTATCAAAAGAACACACAGAATCACACAGAATCACACAGAATCATCCAGGTTGGAAGAGACCTCCAAGATCACCTAGTCCAACCTCTGACCTAACGCTAATAAGTCCTCCACTAAACCATATCCCTAAGCTCTACGTCTAAACGTCTTTTAAAGACCTCCAGGGATGGTGACTCAGCCACTTCCCTGGGCAGCCTATTCCAATGCTTAACAACCCTTTCGGTAAAGAATTTCTTCCTAACATCCAACCTAAACCTCCCTTGGCGCAACTTTAGCCCATTCCCCCTCATCCTGTCACCAAGCATGTGGGAGAACAGGCCAACCCCCACCTCGCTACAGCCTCCTTTAAGGTACCTGTAGAGTGCACCTGAGCCTCCTCTTCTCCAGGCTGAACAATCCCAGCTACCTCAGCTGCTCCTCGTAAGACTTGTTCTCCAGACGCCTCACCAGTTTTGTTGCCCTTCTCTGGACACGCTCGAGCACCCCAATGTCCTTCCTGTAGCGAGGGGCCCAAATCTGAACACAGTACTCGAGGTGCGGCCTCACCAGAGCTGAGTACAGGAGGACAATCACTTCCCTAGTCCTGCTGGCCACACTGTTTCTGATACAAGCCAGGATGCTCTTGGCCTTCTTGGCCGCCTGAGCACACTGTTGGCTCATATTCAGCCGACTATCAAACAATACTCCCAGGTCCTTCTCTGACAGGCAGCTTTCCAGCCACTCATCTCCCAGCCTTTAGCTCTGCTTGGGGTTGTTGTGCCCTAGGTGGAGGACCCGGCACTTGGCCTTGTTGAACTTCATGTAGTTGACCTCAGCCCATCGGTGCAGCCTATCCAGATCCTCCTGCAGAGCCTTCCCTCCCTCAAGCAGATCGACACACGCACCTAACTTGGTGTCATCTGCAAAATTACTGTGTGCGCACTCAATCCCCTCATCCAGATCATCGATAAAGATATTAAAGAGAGCTGGCCCTAGTACTGAGGCCTAGTACTGGGGGACTCCACTAGTGACCAACCTCCAACTGGATTTAACTCCGTTCACCACAACTCTTTGGGTCTGGCTATCCAGCCAGTTTTTAACCCAACAAAGCGTACGCCAGTCGAGGCCATGAGCAGCCAATTTCTTGGGGAGAATGCTGTGGGAAATGGTGTCAAAAGCCTTACAACATAGTGCTCCAAACAAAAACCCAAACCCTATTATGATCAGTACTGTGTAAAAAAAAAAAAAAAAAAAAAAAAGTAAAAGTTACTTTGTTCTTTTCCTTTCTTTTTACTGTGTGGTACCAATGTGGGTCTTAGTCTTTCTGATTTAGTGAAAAGCTGTTGGTGGACGTGATTTTTTTGCATACTTTTGGTGGAAATATCCTGAAAAATTGAATCCTTCCCGTACCTAAAGGGGGCCTACAAGAAAGCTAAAGAGGGACTTTTTAAAAGAACATGTAGTGATAGGACAACGGGTAATGGCTTTAAACCAAAAGAGGGTAAATTTATATTACATATTTTGAAGAAATTCTTCACTCAGAGGGTGGTGAGGTGCTGGCCCAGGCTGCCCAGAGAAGCTGTGGATGCCCTGGCAGTGCCCAAGGTCAGGATGGATGGGGCTTTGGGCAACCTGGGCTGGTGGGAGTTGTCCCTGCCCATGGCAGGGGGCTGGAATTAGATTGTCTTTAAGGTCTCTTCCAACCCAAACCTTTCTGTGATTCTATAAAGAAACAGGGAAAAGACCCCAGCTTAGCCTTGATTCACTTCAATGTAACTAAAGCCATCAGGTCTACTCACCCCAAATTGTCCTCCATTAGAGTAAGAATAAGGAATGTAGTCTAGGATGTTCCTGCCCAGCAAAGCAGCAGGATCTAGCATCTACCTGTTCATTATCATGCAGAATATAACATGATCTCTCTCTCCTTTGGACTACCAAGCAAGCCAAGTCACTCAAAGAGCCAAATTTCATGCTGATTTACTTCCACTGACTTAAAAATCCAGGAGACCCCAAACATGATACAGATCAGTCAAATTTCAGTGGCTCCATGGTTCCTGAGGAGGAGGAACAGATGGACAGGAACACAGAGAGATTGATTGTTTAACTCCTGTTTCTTAAGAAACTAGACTAAAATTAGGTGTTTTAAAATCCAGATTGGGGGTTAATTTTGTTTGAATGTAGGTGCCTGAATACTAACACATATGGCTAGGACAGTAGTTGTGTCTGTTACTGTTGTCAAAATCATGTTCTGATACAACGAAATCAGGTCAGTTATATCATTGGAGACTATTATGTCATAAAACAAGCCCTGGACCCACATATATCCAGGTAGGTAGGTAAGTAAGCTTTCCACTTCAGCCATCCAACCTCCTAACAATAACTTATGGTTTCAGTCAATTACTTTATAATTATGTTCTAAAATTAATGTCTAATTTGAGCCAAACCCTTGTCTTTTAGCTTTGCTAACAGAAAGAAAGAGTGTGGCATGAAATTGCAATATTAAAAGCAAAAGCCATGCCATCTATGGAGGTACTCACAATTTAAGGCTCTGTTTCCATGAGTAACTCGGGGTGTGGTTCCACAACAGAAATCCTTAGGTCGCAGAACCATCAGAAAAGTTTTCAACTAAACTGCTCGTGAAATCATCCATTCACAAAACAGCACAACAACAGCAAATAGGAATGTCACCATCAATGGATTTTGTTTAAAGTTCATCCAAACAAGGAATTGAGCTCAGAAGCTACACATGAGAAAGGCAGTAATCCTTGTACAACACTGGTGGGAACAGGTGACAGATTAGTGATGTATAATGTATATAATCTCTTTCTAAGAGGCCAACAAATGACTGTCAATCCCGACACAAACCCTTTCTCTCATGATGGCACAGAGAATCCACCTTGGCTTTCTTGCTTCCTGCCCAGAGGAAAGGTTTTGCTCTGTGATGAATTTGCACAGTGCAATGGAGAAGATGAATCTCTCCAGTGCTACCTTGGACTACGCACGGAGTCATATATGCATATACCATGCAGCAGGGGCAAAGCCTGCTGCAAATCCTGATCCAGCTGGAGAAGAGGAGGCTCAGGGGAGACCTTATGGCTCTCTTACAGCTACCTGAAAGGAAGGTGTGAGGAGCTGGTGGTCGGCCTCTTCTCACAGATAACTAGCGATAGGACTAGGGGGAATGGCCTCAAGTAGCACCAGGGGAGGTTTAGGTTGGAAATTATGAGACATTTCTTCTCAGAAAGAGTGGTCAGGCATTGGAACAGGTCGCCCAGGGAAGTGGTGGAGTCACTGTCCCTGGGGCTGTTAAAGGAAAGGTTGATCATGGTGTTTAGGGACAGGGTTTAATGGGGGATATTGGTGGTAGGGGGATGGTTGGAGCAGATGATCCTGGAGGTCTTTTCTAGCCTTACTGATTCTATGATTCCAGGGCTTCCACAAAATCTTCCTCCCATCACTTCCAACATTCCCCACCACATGCCCTGTTACAAATTACCCTTCATGGCAGGGAAGGACACTGGAATTACCTGGCAGTACCTAAATACACTGGTTCAAGGACTAGAGCTGTAATCCTGTGACTGCTCTTCCTTTCCAAAATGCTAAGATGCTCCACGCTGCGTAATCCATTAGGACTGCCACTACCTGGGTATGCACGACACTCAGACACAGCTCCAATCTTCATTGTGGCTACGAAAACGCTGCCCCCAGTGTTATTCAGATGCAGTTGTTTGTCTCCTCCTGAACTTATAATGATAATAATGATAATAATGATAGTAATAATGTCTGACATTTATATAGTACCTTTCATCCAGAAGGATGCCAAAGTGCTCTGCAAACCGATTTACAAATGACTGCATACCCATATTAAACACTCAATCCCTATGTTAATGCCATATTAATGTTGCAAATGTGAGTCAGCAAAAAGATGGGAAATGCAAAGGTTACACCTCCAGCAACAACACGCCGCTCATCCTAGGAATGTCTACCATGCACCACATCCCCTGGTAAATGCTGTGCAGCAAGCAATACTTCCAAAACTGGAGGGAAAGTGCTCAAAACCTCGTGCATCTGGGCATGAAGTTAATTGGGTGAGTGAGGTGGAAATTTCTCACAACCCCCTTCCTCAGGTGCTGTTGTGGAGAACTGAGTTCTCTAATCCTCTATTTTTATTTGCTATAATTGAGAGGGCAATACTAGATGTAGATGCCCAACAGTTAGAAGTAATGTGGCTAATGATACTGCAATTGGGCAAGGGAGGGAACAGGAAGAATCCGGCTGACTTCAGTGAATACTGGATCAGTCATTGAATGGTCCAAACAGCAAAATGTCACTCTCTCTCTTTCTTGTACTTATTTTTATTATGATTTCCTCTATCTTTTCAGATAATGTTCTTTTCCACCCCTTTACTCTTTGAACTACAGGGAGGATGACCTATTTTGGATTCAGCTCTCACATGGCAAGTTGCAGCTGAAAGGTGTTTTACATCCATTAAGCGATGTTCTTCTGTTGGCAGAACAGATGAGCCCAATGTTAATGGTGTAAATGGTGCTGTTTTCAATGCACAATTAACCAGGTAAACACTGTGATGAATAAAAAATAAAGCTGGCATCAGGGAGGACCCAATGAAAGTTCAAATCAGTTGTCTAGCTGCTTGTGACTCTCAAAACACCCTTATATCTGAACAGACACTGTGTTGTTTTTTTTTTTTTCCCATATAAGATCAAATCACCTGCATCAAAAGACTGATCTGGTGGAGTTTGAAGGAAGAGAATCTATGTTTGAGTGTGAATGGTTTAACAAAAGCAACAACCCAAACCCTTTTGACTCCAACCAGCTGGGAGTTGCTTTTGGACCATCTGGACATGGAGGGATTTATTTTTTCATTTTTTTTTTCTCTGTTGCAAGGTGGCTTGGTGAACAGGGTGAAAGTGCACACACAAACACAATGTAAACTGCACAGGGCACATGCCCACATCTCATGGCTATAGCTTCTTAAAAGCAATCATTAAAGCAAAGTTTTCTGTTAGGGCAGTCATTTCTCACAAAATTGCATGTAAATTCTGACTGTGCAAGTCACTGAGTTGCTCTGGCAGAAGTTTGGCATTACTCTGGACTTGTCTTTCTGAGCTCCTGCCATACCTTTCATTGCAGACTAAACTTCCCAGCAAACCAGGGAAAAAAAAGTAAAATTTTATCTATCGAGTTCCTCACAGCTTTTCTTGCTCTGTTTCGAGAGAATATTTCCTGCCAGCTCTGTACATCTTCATACAGTGATGAGACCCAGAGGAAAAAAAAAAAAAAAAGAAAAAAAAATCGAAGCAGCAATATACAGAATATAAATGATTTACTTTGAGAAGGACCTCAGCCTATATTTGCCTCAACTCCTGTAACAGCTCACAAGGGTTAAAATTCACTCCTCCTGCAACTGCTGCTGTCAAGGCAGGTGGTAGAGCGGCTTCCCAATTCTCCTCCCATCACCCCAGGGGTGTCTGTATCTTATCATTTCTGCCCTGCAGAAGCTTTCCTTCCACCTTTGGTAAGGCTCTGTCCTGGCTGGCTTTGCTCAGCTCTGGGAGAAGAGTTGTTAATAGTGTCATTTTGGAATTTCTTCCAGTGAAAAGCCAGGAAAAAAAAAAAAAAATCCAGTGCCAGCAAAACAGCAAGGCTGACAGCACTATTAAATATGACAAAGTCTTCTTTAAAACACTGACTGGTGGGAGAAAAAAAAAATGTGGCGTGATTTATACCTGGCTGTGTGAGTCACAGAATCTCCTCTATATCTTTTTTCCAAGGAATGATGGCTCATCTACAGCCTGCAGTGTCCTCAAAGTGCTTGTCACAGATGGCTCATCTTGACTTTTTAACATTGAAACATGCTCATGTGTTCCACTGCACCTTTCCTGGACAAAACCCCCACTCACCCCTTTGTGTCCCCCCCATAGTAGGGTTTCCTCCCAGACTGAAGTGTCTGAATGCTCCCTGCACTAGACAGCCAGCTTTTCTGAATGAGAACATCATGCTCTTAATGGATGGCAGCACTATTTGGAGTGAGGATTCCACAGCTGGGCTGATGAAGTGGGAGGGTGTCTCAGATTGGAAGGCCACTTCCAAATGGGATTGAGGAGTTTATTACACAAGATTTTATGTATCTACTCGGAAGTTTTGAGAGACACAAGAAAAATGCATTAAGATTAGATTAGAGGAGATTACATTAGATTAGCCAAGCACAGACATAGTAGACCAGATCAACAGTCGGTGTAGCTCAATAGCCTGTCTCGGACAGTGGTCAATACCAAGAGCTCCTCTGCAACAGGCAGGGCACCTTTCAGTGGGTAGCTATGGGGATAACACAGTCATAAGGACAATGTCTTCCTAAACCCCATTAATTAGAAGTTGGTTTAGGCACTGAAGCATTGAAGCTTATATCCACTCTGAAGCGTTAGGCTTTTTTTTTTTTTTTTAATCCCTACAATTGTAAATCTGGATGTACTTGCTACCTAATAGAAGTCTAATCCCATTCTCCCTCTTCCCCTCCTCCTCCCAAGCTGTCAGAATTTTGGTTTCATAGACTAAGAACAATACTGTTTTTTTCAAACCTGAATTGTAGCTTGTGCTTGGGCAGGACTGAGAAATCTACGTAATGGCTGGCAGCAACTCTGCCCAGCCTTGAAGAAACAAGGGAGAAGAATGACTTCAGTCACTGAAATCAGAGACAACCAATTTCGTGTTACCTGCCTGTAATCATTAAAGCAGCCTGAAAAATGTCCTTCCACATATTTTCACTTCTCACATTTAGCATCCATTTCCATTCTGAAATGTGTCTAGTAGCTAAACCATCTTGGAAGGGATCCAGGGGACATGATTAGCATCCTGTATTTTAGATATATTAAGTGCATGCCTCTTGGCTGGGCCACTGGCTTTACACCCCATTTGAATAATACAAGGTTTTACTGAGAGGAAGGCGTATTACCCAAGAGAATAAGGAGAGATATCAGCTCTGCCTCATTTCCAGTGCCAGCCCGGTGTCTCATTTTACTGGATGAGTTGTGTAAGGTCAAGAATACAACTACAGGGCTCAGGGAGCAGAGGATACAAGTAGTATTTTCCTGCATGAAGCTTTGAAAAGGTTTAAAGATACAACAGAAATTTTTTAGGCAACGTACTGTAACTGCTGGACAGTTGAGTTTTTGTTGGTTTGGCCAGTGTTGCCTGTTTGCATTTCACCAAATCTGTGAAGTGTGTGTGGAGGTTTGGTAAATGGGGCAGGGAACCCTAAAAATTTATTTGAGGTACTACGTTTTGGTTTGGTTCACACTGCTATTGTGGTATGTCCTTTAACAGTCATTAATTTGCCCTTCCATAAAATCTTACAAAGAATTTGTCTCCTAAGGAAAATGTTAACTTGTTTTTACACCTCGGAGTTTTTACAGAAGAACCTAAATATTGCCATAAAGGTCTGTTCCCATGTGGCCCCATGAGCTAGTGGGCTACTGCCAGCGGTCACCATTTCCCTCTGCGGATAATGATCCCAAGACTGACTTCATGTCTGGTGATGAAGACAGAGTTAAGCATACAGAGGAAAATGAGAGTATGAGTCATTCCAACACTCAAGAAGTGTTGTTGTGACATTCTTTAATTTAAAAAATGCAGTTTTCAGATGAAATAACTTGCTTTGAAATGTACTTGTAAACGAAATGCCATAATGCTCCAGATGAAGGGGGAACATATTTTGAGCAGATGCAATCTTCATATTCACCTGCTGGGTCCTAACTTTGGAAGGCAGGGCTTCCTGCTCTGCCATCCAACCATGAGGAAGTGGAAAGGATTTAACAATGCAATGCAAGGTGTTTTAGAGGTCCTGGGAGACAGCTGAAAAATCTATACCTAATAAGTGTCTGAAGAACATGTCTCTGCTTGTCTATGCTTGCATGCATACGTGGTATTTTTTTGTTTTATAACAAGATCTATTGACTAACTGGGAGCATTTTATTAAAGAGAAAAGTCTGGGTAAAGCCAGCAAACTATTCACTGCCAAAATTTAGCCAGAAGTACCTGTGTAATTGAATTTGGCCAGCTCTAGCAAGATATTTGATTTTCTATAATTGGATTGGCTAATGGGGGGAAGAGGGTGGGGAGAAAAAAGAACTGGACAGTTATCTGTCTCCCTTAACAAAATGATCCAGTGACTTGGGAAATTTCTCTGCCCTCAGGGAAAGAAGGGCCAATTAAAACATGAGAACAAAGCAAGTGATGGACTGAAGCAAGAGGAACGGCTAGAAAGCAGGGGTTAGTTCATGGCTCTGCTAGAGACTCCTGGGATGCATGTGGGCAAGTCATTTAATCTTCCTGTGCTTAACTTATCTGTTCCATGCCTGTCTTATTTTAGAGTGCTTTGGGGTGCAGGTATGTTGTGCGTTACAATGCAGTTGGATAAGAATTCGACCTTTCTACATCACGTAGTGAAAATGTACTCATCAAATAAGCAAAAGCCAGTAAGTAAATGAGGATGTAGATAAGGGGTTTTTGAAAGGCTATCACATCTCCAGCTTGCTTCTGTTCCTACTCATTACTGTAGACACATTAGATTAGAGGACTTGGACCTTCTTCAACTTCCCTAATATATGCTGGAAGTATAATACTGCGCAGGGGAAGCAGTCCAGGAAGTTTCTAGAGTGTGTGGAAGATAGCTTCCTGACACAGCTGGAAGAAGAGAAGGCTCCGGGTAGACCTCATTGCGGCCTTTCAGTACCTGAAGGGAGAGTATAAACAGGAGGGGGAACGCCTGTTTACATGTGTTGGTAGTGATAGGACAAGGGAGAATGGTTTTAAACTAAGACAGGGGATATTTAGGTTAGAAATTAGGAGAAAGTTTTTCACTCAGAGGGTGGTGAGGCACTGGAACAGGTTGCCCAGGGAGGTTGTGGATGCCCCATACCTGGAGGCATTCAAGACCAGGCTGGATGCAGCTCTGGGCAGCCTACTCTAGTGGTTGGCAACCTTGCCCAGAGCAGGGGGGTTGAAACTAGATGATCTTTAAGGTCCTTTTCAACCCAGGACATTCTATGATTCTATAATTCTATGAGGGAAGGGCTGTTGATGTAGTCTACTTAGACTTCAGCAAAGCCTCTGATATGGTCTCCCACAGTATTCTTCTGGGGAAACTGGCTGCCCGTGGCCTGGACAGGTATACTCTTCTCTGGGTAAAGAACTGGCTGGAGGGTCTTGCCCAGCAGGTTGTGGTTAATGGAGTTAAGTCCAGCTGGCATCCCGTTACAAGTGGTGTCTCCCTGGGGTCGGTACTGGGGCCTATCTTGTTTAATATTTTTATTGATGACCTAGATGAGGGGATTGAGTTAGTAAGTTTGCAGACGACACCAAGTTGGGAGGTAGTGTCAGTCTGCCTGAGGGTAGGGTGGCCCTTCAGAGGGATCTGGATAAACTGGACTTCTGGGCTGAGGCAAATAGGATGAGGTTTAACAAGGCCAAGTGCCGGGTCCTGCACTTTGGCCTCAATAACCCCATGCAACGCTATAGGCTTGGGGCAGCGTGGCTAGAAGACTAAGAGGAAAGGGACCTGGGACTGTTAATCAATGTTCGGCTGAACATGAGCCTACAGTGTGCCCAGGTGGCCAAGAAGGCCAATGGTATCCTGGCCTGTATTAGAAATAGTGTAGCCAGCAGGAGCAGGGAGGTGATCATCCCCCTGTACTCAGCTTTGGTGAGGCCGCACCTCTAGTACTGTGTTCAGTTTTGGGCCCCTCACTACAAGAAGGACATCAAGACCCTGGAGCATGTCCAGAGAAGGGCAACAAAACTAGTGAGGGGTCTGGAACACAAATCTTATGAGGAGCAGCTGAGGGAACTAGGATTGTTTAGCCTGGAGAAGAGGAGGCTCAGGGGACACCTCATTGCACTCTACACCTTCCTGAAGGGAGGTTGTGATGAGAATGGCTGTGATGAGGCGCTGGAACGGCCTGCCCAGGGAGGTGATTGAGTCACCATCCCTTGCGGTGTTCAAGAAGCACCTAGACAAGAGGCTATGAGATATGATTTAGTAGCTTAGTGGGTAGTATTGGTGATAGGAGGACAGTTGGACTAGATGATCTTGTAGGTCCTTTCCAACCTTGTGTTTCTATCATTCTACAATTCTATGATCTGGTGATGATTTGGGGGCATTCAGCAATCCTGGACATACATACTGCACACAGCTCCACTGCATGGGCACATCCGTCATAAAGCATCCTGACATCTTCCTTCAGCTTGTTTCTTAGGGTGATGGATGCCATTCTCCTATCACAGCAGAATCATGACACTAAATGGTATTAGACATTTTAGGGAATAAGATCAACTCTACTAGATCAGAGATAATGTCCTTTCATCAGCCCTCCCTTACAGGAGGTACCTAGGGCAAATGCAGGTAGCAGAGACTGTTTTTCCCCTGAATGCCCTCCTATACTTCAGTCATTTTCCATTCAGAAGGTTTCTGAAATGACGTATCTATATAGCCAGTAACCTTCACTGTATTTCCTTATCCACTCTGCACCTGCACAAGTGAAAAACAAGGAAAGAAAGTGAGCCCCACCTTGTGTGATAGCCATGTAATCATCAAAAATCTAATTTTAAGTAATATGGAGCCTACACTTGTCACTTCAGCAAGATCAGATGGGATGGAAGCAAGAATTTAAGGAGGGGGATAAAGACAAAGCTTACTTTGTCCTTCTCTACCAAATATACAGTACTTTAGTACTGATGATACGAATATATTATGTTTCGTGATATTGTGACATTGATAACATTATCAAGAAATATTTTAATACTATCCTTATTCTTCATTAAAAATGAGGCACTGTTATTTTAAAGGATTTTTACATGTTTAATCAACCTTCCCTAAAACATGAGACTGACTTAAAGTTAAGATGGAATAACTTCAACTGTTGAACACAACTGTAGTTTGAAATGAGTGCTAGAGTCTTCCTTTTAATGACTAAAATTTGTTCTTCTGAAGAAATGAAGCTGATGCGATCGAGTTATGTGTGTGTGTTGGTCTGTCACTCTCCCCTGATTACATTACTGCATGCTTCATCTGAACATACAGCAAAATAGAAATAATAATAATAGTACCTATAAAGTCATGATGATTGCTGTGTAGAAAGCAAGATGTTTCAGTCCCTAGCTTATGTCAGCTAGAAATCTTGAAAGAACTTATTTCCTCTAAGTCTTTTGCATAACCGTGGTTCTGAAGGAGCCTTTCATCATGCTAATACTACAAGGTATGAAGATGATAGTTGAAGATAAAGTATTCTTTGAAACAAGCATCCTTGACTTAGCTGGGGAGGGGGACTGTGACCCTCAAAATGATGACCACAGGGCCACCACACAGTCTGATTTATATCTTTCCAAAAGGATGGCATACTCAAATAAAACATCTTCTGCCTCCTTTTAGCAAAGCTGAAGCCAGAATAGTACTTAGAACTTAGTTTTTTCATATCCAGGTACAACTGCACCTTCACTGATCTCTAAGCACATAGAAACCTTTAACATCATGGACATCACAGTGCTGCAGTCAGCTAAGGAGTCCTGCAGAGGAGTAGGAGATAGGAGATATGAGGAGCGGCTGAGGGAGCTGGGCTTGTTCAGCCTGGAGAAAAGGAGGCTCAGGGGTGACCTTATCGCTCTCTACAGGTACCTCAAGGGAGGCTGTAGCGAGGTGGGGGTTGGTCTGTTCTCCCACGTGCCTGGTGACAGGACGAGGGGGAATGGGCTTAAGTTGCGCCAGGGGAGTTTTAGGTTGGATCTTAGGAAGAACTTCTTTACCGAAAGGGTTGTTAGACATTGGAACGGGCTGCCCAGGGAAGTGGTGGAGTCACCATCCCTGGAGGTCTTTAAAAGACGTTTAGATGCAGAGCTTAGCGATATGGTTTAGTGGGGACTGTTAGTGTTAGGTTAGAGGTTGGACTCGATGATCTTGAGGTCTCTTCCAACCTAGAAATTCTGTGATTCTGTGATTCTGTGATAACTGTTTGGGTTTGGTGCCTTTAGGACATTTCTCTCTAGAAGGTCAGAGTGAGTCTGAGTTTATCCACCCAGATGTGCTCACTGAACAAGAGTATGCCCAGAAACAAATAAAGGAAAATTAGGTTAACTGGGACATCACCTGTAGGGGCCAAGAAGTACCCCTTGGCAACCTTCCCTAGGCCACACAGACCTCTCTGGAAGGGATTTTCAATTAGGCGTCAAATTAATAAGGCACTTTGGATTCTCCATTCCTGCAGGAAGACATTAGGAATTTGTTTGTTCCAAAAGCACCACTCATATTCACACAAAATGGCATTTAAACGTTAATCGAATCAGGGGATGGGGAGTGTTTGCCAATCACTACACAATTTAAGTTCAAGGTTTTTGTCTTAAAGGAGGACTGAATTTAAAATTTAAAATTCTTGACAGATAGCAGGTTTTCAAATGCCTGCTACAATCTGGCTTGTTTGATTCATTTTAATGACTAAGTAACTCCTGACAAAATGAAGGTCTCCCCATGTCTTCAAGGAAATGGAAGGGCAAAGAGGCACAGTGGACTAATCCTGAATCCACTACAGGGAACAGGAAGCAAAAGCAATTTAGACTCTCATTCATCTTCTTGCTCCTCATATAGAGACCAAAAAGAGTAATTTACACTCCTACAAACACTAGGCAATTATTGGAGATTTCAGTTTAAAAGGAAAAAAAAATGTTCTCAATACTGAATTCAGCTTTGACTCTATGCTGGAGGAACATTTTGTGTGCATGTCTGTGCACATGTTTGCTTTTGTTGTTTCTTTGCTTTACGTTCTGATGGCTTTTTAAAAAAAAAAAAAAACAAACAAAAAACTTCAGACTGTGACTTATAAATAGGATAAGGAACCTGTGATCTCTTTGTGCCTTTTTTTCCAGATGTGTGAACCAAACAGGAGGAAGATTCCTCTGTATCAGAAAAAGATGCTCAGGCTCAATCAGTGACCTGCAAATAACGAGATGTCCCTGTGGATGGAAGACACCAACAGGTCTTTGCAGAGCTGCAGGGATGGGTCTCAGGGCTGTGGATATGCCCAGACATTTTTGTTCTCTTTTCCTCCGCGCCCTAACAGACTTATCCTGCACTGTTGACAGTTCCTAAGTCAGCCCCCAAAAGCAACCAGAGGGGTTTGCTGTATTTTGGCTCATTGCAAGCTGCGCCTGGGGCTGACGTCCCACTCGCACAGTTCTTGCCACCGCTGCGCAGGTCCATGACAGACTGTCATACTTCCCAGGCAGCCTCACAGGGGGTAATGGATTCAGATTGTCACTAACTTGAACTTGTGGCCTGACCCAGATAAGAAGAAGCAAGAACTGCTTCTGCTTTCCTTGCTGAGAGAAGCAAGATGGGAAGGGAATGAGAAGGGCTGTGAGCGATCATGGCCATCACTGAGGTACTGGCAGTTTTGCAGATGCTTTATAAGAAGGGGGTGAAGTTAAGCTGTTTCTCTCAGGAGAAAAAATAGGATACATGCTGAGGTAGATGAAGGAGGACACACGAATTTCATAAATGAAAGAAGCCATACAAATGTCACTCAGCATAGTTTATTTCTCTCTGCTGATGAGGAGGGAGGTCTTTGCATAACTAATTCAGGCACAGAGACCTGCCAAGTTAGCTGAAATCAACTCCACACTAGCTGTTGATAGGAGTAACAGTAAAGAATCTACTTTGATCTCTTCTTTGATCAACAAAACTAACTTCTGCCCTTTCCTGTGGTCAGACCGAGGACTCATAGCTGCCCTTCTGGAACGGACGCTGCATGTGTATGCACGCATGCAGGCACAGCTCATGGGCCTGGACAGCCAGCGCCCTCGGGGCCTCTGTGGGCCATCCCACATTACTGCCCAGCTACTCTTACATGGACAAACAGCGTTTCCATGACTCACCCAAACATTTAATGATGGAGAGATGCTCAGATTCTACAATCACACAATTGTTTTAGATAGACAGCATTTGAAGAGTGAAGGGTTTGGGCTGGATTTACCCCACCTAATTTAAGAGGACCAGTCTATACCATTTGACTTTACAGTGAATGGAGAGATATAGATGAGAGTTAGGCCTCTCCAGAAAGCTATTCAGTCCCTCTGGGATCTGAGCTGAACCCCAAGAGTATTGAAATTCCTCAGTTTGGTGGAATTAACTTGGACATTAAACAATTTTATGGTGCTGGAACTACCTATTATATACATATACAGCCCTCAACAAAGAGGCCTCTGAACTGTAATCTCTACAAGTTTCTTGTAACCTCTACAAGTTTCAGTAACTGTTCACAACCCTATAACACACATATCTGGCTCACTCATATGCCATCACCATAGAGGTATGTCATTGTTGTGATTACTGTGGAAATGAACTTTCCACCAGGGAAAAAAAAAAGAAAAAAAATCCCAAACCAGCCTAATAAATATATAAGTAAAGTAGTACACTCCTAGTTCAGATTATTATACCAATAAAATGTTCAAAAAATGCTATAGGTTCTCTTTAGACACTAATGTTGGAGAAAATTCAAAGAGAAGCAAAAACTATCAAATTATCCTGAATTAAGAATTTCAGCATCCTGATTGTTTCAGCTCTTCTCTGGACCTTAGTTTCCTGGCTTCTTTCACATGCCCATTTCATACACATAGAGATTGCTTTTACATGGCCACATGGCCAAAAACTGCTCTTTTTTTTTTTTTTTTTTTTTTTTTTTTTTTTTAGAATCCTAATCTATGAGTGTCATGCAGCTTTGAATAAGCTAAGATAAACCAAACACATGAATACACTGTGCCCGCTGGGGTCTGGCTGTATATTCATTATACAAGGTCAGGGTCTTACTTCCATTCCTCCTAGTGTAATTTAGGTAAAGCCACCACACAATGCCTGACCTTTCCAAGGGACAAGCTCCCTGCCTCCCTCCTGAAATGCTGCAGTAAATTTGTGTGTAATTAAACACAGTGTTCCAACACACCAGGTCTCTGTGGCAACCTGGCCTCCCCTCTCCAGCTGACCTTTCAGATTGAATCCAGCACAAACCACCAAGGCCAGGAAGTGGCTAGTATCAGAGTGCGGCACGATAAAGCAGGGCATGTCTGTACAGATTAAAACATGCTGCTCCCTGCCTTTCCTTCCACTTGGGCCTGCACTGCACTGCATGCTCCATGGTGAAAGAGAGGCAGGAGACATGGCAGAAGAGCAGCTTGGCTCCTTCAGCTACCCCTTGGGCATGAGAAACTTCCAGGGCCCCAGCTGTGATATTAACCCAATGGGCAAAACACTGAGTAAGAATTCAGGAAGACCAGGGCTTGCTATAAGGAGCTCTGGATCAGTGTTGGGAAGATGGAGGCTCTTCACAGAAGTTGGTTGAATGTGTGGTGGTTGGCCTGGCCTGATCTAGTCATCTATCAGACAGCATAACTGCTCTGGGTCATGAAGGTAGGAGGAGATGGGGAATAGCCAGATCAACGATCTGAGAATTAACTGCAAGAATCTCATCTAGTCCACGGGGGGTTTGCTGTGGTGGTTTTACTCGGGTGGGCGGCCGAGCTCCACCACAACCTCTCTCTCACTCCCCCTCCTCAAAGAGGAACGGGGAGAAAATATGATGAAAGGGGCTCAAGGGTTGAGATAAGGATGAGGAGATCACACAGTAATTATCGTGACGGGCAAAACAGACTCAGCATAGGGAGACAGTAAGATTTATTGCCTATTACTAACAAGCTAGAGAAGTGAGAAACAAAGGAAAGAAACCAAAAGCACCTTCCCCCCCCATCCATTCTCTTCCACCTCCTCCCCCCGAGCTGCGCAGGGGAATGGGGGAATGGGGGTTATGGTCAGTCTATAGCTCTTCTCTGCCGCTCCTTGGTCACTCTCGTCCCCTGTGCCGTGGGGTCCCTCCCACGGGATGCATTCCTTGCTGAACTGATCTGGTGTGGGCTTCCCACAGGCAGCAGCTCTTCAAGAACTGCTCCAGATATGGGTCCGTACCACAGGGTCCATCCCTCGGGAGCAAACTGCTCCAACCTGGGTCCCCCATGGGCAGCAGCTCCTGCCAGGTCACCTTCTCCTTCATGGTCTCCTATCCACGGGCTGCAGGTCCGGCCTGGAATCTGCTCTGGCAGGGGTCTTCCACAGGCCACAGCCTCCATCAGTGCAGGTCCACCTACTCCACCATGGTCTCCTCCACGGGCTACAGCGTGGAACCCTGCTCCACCGTGGTACTCCATGGGCTGCAGGGAGACATCCTGCTTCACCATGGTCCTTACCACAGGCCGCAGGGGACTTCTGCTCCGGCGCCTGGAGCACCTCTCCCTCTCCTTCTTCACTTGGCGCCTGCAAGGCTGTTTCTCACTCCTCTCACTCTCCCAGCTGCTGTGTGTCGCAGCGTTTTTTTTTTCCCTGTCTAAAGTATGCTCTCACAGAGGCCCAAAACAACATCACTTATTGGCTCAGCTCTGGTCAGCAGTGGGGCCCTTACCAACATGGGGCAGCTTCTAGATCCTTCTCACAGAAGCCACCCCTATGGCCCCCTGATACCAAAACCTTGCCACGTAAACCCACTACATTTGCCTAAAACCTCAATTGGGACTTTTACTTATAGGAAGCTGTAGGAAAATAATTTTGGTGATATTGCACCAAATGATGATATTGCACCAAAAGAGAGATGTTTATGCTTTGGAGAAAAAACGCAGTGCAACAATATTGGGCATCTGAAGATGTTCTTTGGAGGCTGCAGATATTTTTCTGGAAGGACTACAAGAGCTAGCAGCTGTTGCACAGGACTTGGTGACAAGGCTGAGAATCAATTTAGCGTTCGTGAAGACACATAATCCACAATGTGATTATATGAAGGTGCTTTTATTAGGCACTGGAAGTTAGGGGCACGTCTGCCCAAATCTAACTTTATTTGATTTGTTTACGCAACAAATACTATTCAGCAACATACATTTGCATAATATACTCCTAATCATGAGTTGTCTTCATATTCATTGGATAAATGTATATTCCATCTTCTATAATCACAGCCCCTTTATTAATCTGATTGGTCCCTTTACTCATCTCTATTTACCTTTTTCAGTTACTTAGATACCTTACTGATTACATTGGATTTCTATGGTTTCTACCTTAGTTTTCAAACTATTCATTCACCTAGCAATAATCTCCCAGATACCCATAATATTTATCCTAACTCTCTCTTGTTTAGATCAGATAAGCATTTATGGTATACATTGCTAGTAGCAATACTGGTTTCACTACCAATACACCTGTTGCTATGTGAACATTTACCAACAAACTCATCTATCTTCACTAAACTATATTTGTGTTTGAACTAGTCTTCTACTTTATTTTATACCCAAAGAGAGGAACTGAATATTCAGCCCATCTGGCCAGCCTGAACAGCTAGACTGGATATAGGTTTTCATCCATTTAGATTTGTGTATATTGGTTAGAGAAATCCCACCCTAACTTATTCATTTACCCACTGACCAGTGAGCACCATTCCAGTGATATAAGGGGATCTCAAAGGTCCTTTAGGGCCCTGAAAGTCAGACCATCTGTTCCCAGCTATATCAACCACAGTATATTTGAGTAAAATGACCTCTTTGTGCCTCATTTTTTCTAATGGAAAAAAAAAAGTGTAACAATAATATGAAAAACTGTGTTCCTCTAAATTACAGTAGTATATTTACACCAGCTATGACTAGCATTGTCTAGAATAAGAGAAAGTGTGGGAAGCCTGAAAATTAACAATTTTAAATAATGTTCCTTCAAGCAAATGGTTCTGGATACCTCCCCTAGAAACACTTCTTAGCCATCACAGGCATTTAGTACTACAATTAACTTCCTGTTAGTCAGAAACATCCTTATCTTGCTGTTTCTTTTCTACATCAGGAATGAAGGTGCCACAAAGGGAAAGGGCACTGCAATATATTTTCAGACCAGTTTCCATCATTAGAAACTCTTGTGTGTCATCACCTTCCTTCACAGTCTTTCCTAACAGGGAAGTGGCAGTATCCTAGGCATCTGAAGAAACTTTTGGATTCAAGATTTTCAGGTGTGCCATATCAAACTGATCACGAAAATCTTATCACACAACCTTTACCTCTGCTTTCCTGTTGCTCTCTGTTGTTAATAATTCTCAACCCCATCTTGCTCATGGCTCACGATCCCTTTGTCCTTTAGAAGTTTCATGATATTTTCTCCATCCATAAATAATGGATGGATAACTCCATCCAAAATAATTCCATTATTTTAATGGGAAGAGAAGTTAGATTTATAGTATGGTAATTGCCAGCACCAATTGCCAGCGCCAATTGTAAGAAACAGAAAAAAGACCTATTTTTGTAGGTCATCCAGTCATTTCCCTTGCCAGTGTCTGAATGTTCCTTCCTGCATATGTTCCTCTGTTTTGCTCAACGTGCCTGTGACTCTCCTCAGCAATGGATTTTTCACCCTTTCCTTTGGGAGACCATGGCTTGATATACCTTACTGCCAGGAAGTGTTTTATTCCTGATAATTATTGTGAGTTCTTCTTTGCTTAATTGTATCCCATTACTCTTAGTTATATCCCTGTGGAACCATCTTAAATAATTCCTTCCATCATTGGCATCTTTCCCCTTCAAGTTTGTGTATTTATTTCTTGTCCTGTCACCCTTTAAGAAAACCACAATCTTTCAGCACCTTCATCCTTGGGATACAGAGAAGAAGTCTCCACCTAGTTGAGGTCATTTTTCTTGTTCTGAAAATCACAGAGCTGCACAGGCGATTTCCTTTGTATATAAATGCAAAAGAAAATAAAGAGACACTGGTTAAGCTTTACCATCCACTGAAAGAAGAAGAGTGTTAGAAGAAACAGCTGAAAGAAAGGGACTTTCACTAAAGTTACAAAATCCATGTAGTAGTCTAAAAACTGTAACTATTGGAATTCTCTGGTACTGATTTTTGTGGGATCTTGGGAAAAGTGGCCCACAGTGAACTGGCCTCCATAGAAAAAAAAGAGGTTTTAACCCCCTTTTTTTTTAATCCCGTCATTTGAACAGGAACCTCGCAGGGATTGGCTGCAGCGAGGGCTCCTGGCAGGGAGACGAACGAAGCCAACCCCCAACCCCCCCCCCCCCCCCGCCGCCCCCCCCCCCCCGCGGCACAGAGCCGCAGCCTCCCCCTGAGCAGGCAGAAGCTGTGCTTGTGCCGCCGCGGGCGCTGACGTGCTGAGGGCGGAGCCAGGGGTGACAACAGCCCACCCACCCCCGGCGCTATAAAAGCACTCCCTAGGGAGCACCACAACCCCAACAGGACGCGCTAAGAGGACTGGCTTGGCAGTTCAGGCGGGGCAGGGAGGAGACTCCAGACCTCACCATGGTGTGCACCCGTCGCAGCAGTCGGTCCGAGGCGGCAACCCAAACAGAGGAGATGCTGCCTCTCTGGGCTCACGTGGGTACCCAGGTGGACCCCCTGAGGGGGGAAGTGGCAGTCCAGACAGGTGACTGCGGGGAGCTCCGGAATCTGTAGGCCCCCCTGGGCCATGAGGGAGGAGAGCGCTGTCACGGGTGCAGGTGTGCCCTGCTTCAGGATCTCCTCGAGCAGGTGGCTGGGCTGCAGTGAGAAACCAGCAGCCTGAGAGAGTCTCTGAGGGTGACAGATAGGAGGTGTCACCCTGCCCCTGCTGATGCTCAGCAGCCCTCTCCTATGTCCCAACAAGGGGTAGATGCTACTACCCCCGTTGAACACGTGCAGAACAGAGGGCTAGACTGTCTGCAAGAGAAAAGGGGCTGGACCCTTGTCTCAGCTCGGAGCAGAAAGAGATGTCTGCCCCTGACACCCACGGCGCCACCTACCCCCACTGTGTCCCTGGGAAATAGATTTGAGGCTCTCAGGGAGGTTGCAGAAGAGGCTGAGGGTCTGGACAGTAGTCCAAACCCAGGAAGCAACCCCGAGAAGTGTGTCAACATTGGGGGAAGTACTAAACATAGGGAACAGGGCCGGACAGAGCACTGCATCGCAACAAGTGCTACAAAAAAAGAGCGGAGAGTCCTGGTGATCGGGGACTCCTTGCTGAGGGGCACTGAGGTTCCCATCTGCTGCCCAGATAACCTAGCCCGAGAGGTGTGCTGTCTTCCTGGGGCACATGTCAGAGATGTTAGGAAGGCTCTGCCACAGCTCATTAAACCGGAGGACTACTATCCTCTTGTAGTCATTCAGGTTGGATCCCGGGAAGCTGCTATTAGAAAAATGAGGAATATTAAAAAGGACTTTGCATCCCTGGGGAGCTTGTTGAAGGGATCGGGGGTGCAGGTAGTGTTCTCCTTTGTCCTCCCACTGGGTGACTGGGATGCAGATGGAAGGAGCAGAATGGGACAGGTAAATGACTGGCTGAGGGGGTGGTGTCTGGATCAGGGATTTGGGTATTTTGATCTTGGGCAGGCCTTTGAGAGGCCGGGTATGTGGGCTGCTGACAGACACCAACGGAGCAAGTGGGGTGCAACTGTGTTGGGGAGCAAGCTCTCTGATTACCAGGGTTTTAAACTAGGTTTGATGGGGGAAGGGAGGGGAGCTAAAAGTGACAGAGAAAGGCTGGGGAAAGTCGTCACTACTGTCACTGCTGAAGACAGGGAAAAACCTCTGAGCTCTCCCATAGGATTGTCTGAGGGCTCCTCAGAGAAGGTAGCATTCCCGATGCCCTGTCCGGTATCTTCTTTTTGCATCCCCCCAGGGGTAACTGCACCCGCTGCTTCCCTAAAGTGCCTGTACAGCAGTGCGCGGAGCATGGGAAATAAACAGGATGAGCTCAAGATCTGTGTTCGGTCACGGGGCCACAATCTCATTGCGAGCACAGAAATGTGGTGGGACAGCTCACATGACTGGAATGCTGTCATGGAGGGCTATGTCCTCTTTAGGAAAGACAGGCTGGGGAAGTGAGGGGGTGGGGTTGCCCTTTATGTGAGGGAGCAATTAGAGTGTACCCAGCTCCACCTGGGGGAGGGTGAAGGACAAGTGGAGAGCTTGTGGGTGAGAATTAAGGGGTGGGCTGGTATGTGAGACACAGTGGTGGGGGTCTACTACAGGTCACCAGGTCAGGAGGAGGAGGTCGACGAGGCCTTCTACGACCAGCTGCTAGTAGCCTCACGATCACAGGCACTGGTCCTCATGGGGGACTTCAATTACCCAGACATCTGCTGGGTAAGCAACTTGGCCAGGCACGTGCAGTCCAAACAGTTCCTACAATGAGTTTAAGACAATTTTCTGATGCAGGTGATGGAGGAGCTGATGAGGCGGGGGGTGCTCCTGGACCTTGTTCTTACCAACAGGGATGGCCTTGTTAGGGATGTGAAGGCTGGGAGCAGCTTGGGATGCAGCGACCATGAGTTGGTGGAGTTCCAGATGGAACTAGACAGAGGAAATAAGGCTAAAAGCACGATTGCTACCCTGGACTTTCAAAGAGCCAACTTTGACCTCTTCTGGGACCTGCTTGGGAGTATCTCATGGACTAGCTTGCTTGAGGGGAAGGGTGCTTGTGAGAGCTGGGCTACATTTAAGCAGCACTTCTTCCAAGCTCAGGATCGGTGCATCCTGAAGAATAGGAAATCAGGGAAGGGGGGCAGGAAACCTGCATGGATGAGCAAGGAGCTCATCAATAAGATCAAAAGGAAGATGAAGGTCTATGAAATGTGGAAAAAGAGCCTGTCCTCTTGGGAGGAGTATAGAGGTGTTGTCAGGGCCTGCAGGGATGAGAAAAGGAAGGCTAAAGCCCACCTAGAGATGAGGCTTGCAAAAGAGAGAAAGGATAATAAGAAGTATTTTTTTCCAAGTATGTAAACAGCAAAAGGAAGACTAGGGATAATGTGGGTCCCTTGCTGAACGAGGGGTGGGGGGTGGGGGGGGTGGGTCCTGGTCACAGAAGACGCTGAGAAGGCAGAGATACTGAATGCTTTCTTTGCTTCAGTCTTTGCTTCAAGGACACTCCTCTGGGACTCCTCGCCCCTGGCAAGAGGACAAAGGGTCTGGGAAATGGAGGGCTCCCCCCTGGTAGACGCGAGAGTGGTTCGGGAGCGTCTGAGTGGGCTCAACACACAAATCCATGGGTCCCAATGGGATGCATCCGCGTGTGCTAAGGGAGCTGGCAGACGTGGAGCTGCTCTATCATCTTTGAAAGGTCCTGGAGAACGGGTGAGGTGCCTGAAGACTGGAGGATAGCCAATGTCACTTCGGTCTTCAAGAAGGGCAGGAAGGAGGATTCAGGAAACTACAGGCCAGTCAGTCTCACCTCTGTCCCTGGAAAGGTGTTGGAGCAGCTTTTTCTGGATGCCATCTCCAAGCAATTGGAAGAGAAGAAGGTTATGAGGAGTAGTCAGCATGGATTCACCAAGGGGAAGTCGTGCTCGACCAACCTCATTGCCTTCTATGATGGCATCACCAGCTGGGTAGATGGGGGGAGAGTGGTGGATGTCATCTACCTTGACTTTAGCAAGGCTTTTGATACTGTCTCCCATGACATCCTGCTAGCAAAGCTGAGAAAGTGTGGGATAGATGAGTGGACAGCAAGGTGGGTTGAGAATTGGCTGACTGGCCAAGCTCAGAGGGTGGTGATCGGCGGTGCAGAGTCCAGCTGGAGACCTGTGACTAGTGATGTTCCCCAGGGGTCGGTGCTGGGTCTGGTCTTGTTCAACATCTTCATCGATGACCTTGATGAGGAATAGTGTCTGCCCTCAGCAAGTACACCGATGACTCAAAGCTGGGAGGAGTGGCCAACGCCAGAAGGCTGTGCTGTCATTCAGCAAGACCTGGACTGGCTGGAGAGCTGGGCAGGAAGAAACCAGATGAGGTTTAATAAGAGCAAGTGCAGAGTCCTGCACCTGGGCAGGAACAACTGCACATATCAGTACAGGCTGGGGGATGACCTGCTGGAGAGGAGCTCTGCGGAGGAGGACCTGGGGGTCCTGGTGGACGACAGGTTGACTATGAGCCAGTAGTGTGCCCTGGTGGCCAAGAGGGCTAATGGGATCCTGGCGTGCATGAAAAGGAGCGTGGCCAGCAGGGCAAGGGAGGTGATTCTCCCCCTCTACTCTGCCCTGGTCAGGCCTCACCTGGAGTGCCGTGTCCAGTTCTGGGCTCCCCGGTGTGATAAATTAGTGGGGGTTTGTTCATTGTTTTTTGAGGAATTTGGGGAACCTGCTGGGAGGATTGGGCAGGCGGGTGGCGGGAGGGGGTGTTGGGTAAACATCACAAGCCCCCCACCTGAACATGAGCACAACGCGTGATCACCGGCAGAGGACCACACTATTGTCAACTATAGCAGGCATTGACTTTTGGGCTATGTATTTTCAATAGGGTAATTGCAATTGTAAAAAGTCGATTAGAAGCTGCTAACAACGACCCCCCCCCCTCAACAATGGACTGTGCAGCCTCAGCCTCGGCCAGTTCGACAAGTCCCGACAAGTCGGAACTCACCTGCTATAAAACAGCAACCCTGGAAAGGGAAGGTGCGTGCTGTTGCGGAGCAGAGACTCCCCAGCCGCCCAGCGCTGTTTTGCTTGTGTCTGCTTACTTGATTAATAAAATAATTTCAATAGACCCGAAAATTGTGTGGTCTAACTTATAACACCCGGTACGAAAAAGACGGGGATCTTCTGGAAAGAGTCCATCGGAGGGCCACAAAGATGATACGGGGCCTGGAGCATCTTTCCTATGAAGACAGGCTGAGAGACCTGGGTCTGTTCAGCCTGGAGAGAAGAAGACTGAGAGGGGATCTTATCAATGTCTATAAATATCTGAGGGGTGGGAGACAGAAGGATGTAGCTAACCTCTTCTCAGTGGTTTGTGGGGATAGGACAAGGGGCAATGGCAGCAAGATGGAGCACACGAAGTTCTGCACCAACATGCGAAAGAACTTCTTCACAGTGAGGGTGACGGAGCAGTGGAACAGGCTGCCTAGAGAGGTTGTGGAGTCTCCTTCTCTGGAGATATTCAAGGCCCCTCTGGACGCCTACCTGGGCAGCCTGCTCTGAGGATCCTGCTTTGCAGGGGGGTTGGACCCAATGATCTTTTGAGGTCCCTTCCAACCCCTACAGTTCTGTGATTCTGTGATATTGTTTACTTTATCCTCCACGGTGAATGGTATACTGTAAGACTCATCTAAAAGATACAATGAAATAAAAGACCTGAAAGATCTAGGAGTATCAAAGTAAAACACATGGACTGAATCAAGTAGGTTAGTTCTTTCTGTTCTCCCCACAAACAAAATATCGGTTTTCAAACTTCTCTATACAGACTCAGAAAGATGCAAATTTCTTGCTGGATGAAAAATCTGTTTCCTGCCCACTTCCAGTTTTAAGTCTGTATTTTGCAACTTCTAAAGATCTAAAATATAGTGTGGGAGTGTGGCCATGGGGCTTGACAAGCCCCATGGTTGGTGATAACATCAGACTCTTAAGGATGAGGCCATCAGGAATGTAAAGAGTTTAGAGGGAACAAAGAGGGGTGATTCAGGAGAGTCTCCGGTTGCTTGTTCTCTGGTTGCTCTCTGGTTGCTAGTTCTCCAGCCATTGGGGCATGGGGGTTGCTGGGTGTTTATGGTTGCTGGGCAAAGTTGTTGACCAATGAATAGTGAGTGGAAAAGGACTGCTGTGGGGTGAATAGTATAAGAAGGGAGTCTGTCCTCAAGATGGGAGGCAACAGATATATAAGTAAGTTATGTCATCAATAAAGAAGTAGCAGTTACTGAAAGAACCCTGGTGTCCGTGTGGTCATTATGCCACAGTATAGGATTTCAATTCAATTATAGCATGCAGATTTGGTTGCAAAATGCCTGTTAGTGCTAGGCATCAGTATGGATACTTCTTCCTGTATCACCAGGGTATAATGAGGATTACTTAGTTAATGCTTGTAAAGGGCTGAGAAGTGCTGTTTAAATGTTATTCTTATGAGCTCTTTGGTTCTTGGGGCTGTTTTCATTTCTGTTGAAACTGCTGCTAATATTTCCTTGACCTTTTGATTCAGCTGCAGCACCTTTAGCAAGAGACCTCCCCTTTGAGGCTGCTGGTATTTCATCCATTTAATTCATACTTGAGCCTGAAGCACACTTATTTACAATTAGAATTAAAGCACAGGACAAGGGCTGTCGAGTTAGTTCTTAAGCCCTGGGCAAAAAAACTGCAAAGCAAAAATTATCAGAAGAGGAGATGGAAAACAAAGACAGAGTCTGTCTGTATGGTGTCTCTCTTGTCAACATCCTCCTTTTGCAGCATTTGGAGTGAAAGAGATGTAAATCAAATCTAAAGGAGTGTTAGAGTAGAACTGACATTTGAAGCTGTAATACCTTAAAGTCAATATCATTATTTCTGATATTTACTGTAGCATACAATGCTTGGATGAAATGGTAAAGTTCACCTATTCGTCCCATACACACTAAATTGTCATATGTGCCGTTAAACACACACACACACACACACGTTGTACTGGGTCTGGCTGGGATGTTAACTTTCCCTGCTGCCGCCCATACAGTGCTGTGCTCTGCACTTGTAGCTAGAAGAGCAGTGGTATCACACCAGTGTTGTGTCTGCTGCTGAGAAGTGCTGGCACAGCATCAGGACTCTCTCTAACCCTCCTAGGGGGTGGGCAAAAAAGTGAGAAAGAAACATCACCAGGGCAGCTGACCTAAACCAACCAAAGGGATATTCCATACCATATGATGTCACACAGCAATAAAAGGTGGAAAAAGGAAGAAGAGGGGAGGGGTGGGCTCTCATTGTGAAAACGTCTGTTCTCCTCCCGAACACCGCCTATGTGCGTTGAGGCCCTGCTTCAAGGACGTGGTCAAGCATCGCTCATTTTTGGGAAGTAGAGAGTCATTTATTTCCTCTGCACTTCCACATAGCCTTTACTTGTTTTGTGTTTACTTGTTTTGTGTTTTTTTTTTTCCCTTTCCCCTTCCTTTTTCCCCTTTCCCTTTTTTCCCTTTAGTTAAATTGTTTAATTAATAATAATATTTCCTTAATAATAATTTTTCCCCTTTAATTAAATTATCCTTATCTCAACCCGTGAATTGTTCTTTCGTTTACTTCTCCTCCTCCTCATCTAAGGAGGGGGAGTTGAGAGAGCGGTTGTGGTGTTCAGCTGACTAGCACGGTAAAAACACCACAGTCCTTTTTGGCACCCAACAGGGGGCTCGAAGGGTTGAGAGAGCAATAGAATCTTTTAAAACTCTTACAAGTAACACGCTTACTTGTTAGTCACCATGTTCAGTGTCCTGTTAATATTGGCTTGTTTGATCATGTGTTATGTAATCCGTGTCATATTCTCCTTTCTCCTCTATATCCTATCCGAGAATGTGCTACAATCTGTGTTTTTTTATTATTATTTTGCTGTGCTGCCAAGCACTGGCCTTGAGTTTAATCTGGCATTCAGGCTCTGCAATGTTATCATTTGGGTCTCATGGAAACTATCTTTTAGAGAATATTCAAAATTACACTGCCTTCCTTTCCTCATCTGGAAGTCAGTTTATGAATAATATCAGGAATGGTACCTTCTCCTTCTTTCACAGTGGGCTAATTACAACAGTTTTTGAGTATTTTGAATATCCATGTGTAACCCATATAGTGCTATTTCTAATTCTGCATAACGGGTTTCCTCTTCTCTCTTAGATTAATCCATTGTTTAGAAAGCTTACCCAGCAATCTGTCCCAAAACAGTCCTGTGGCGGGTGGCAAGGTGTGTGGGAGGATATAGGCAGGTACCTGTCACGGGTGTCTCCCCCAATAGTTTTGAACTTCACCCCTGAACAAGTGCAAAATCCTAAAAACCTGATAGAATGTTTGAGAGTCGTATGCCCTGACCCTGACAATGCCGGAGAACGACAGCTTGCAGCATTGTGCTGGGTCCTGGCTTACTCCTATCAAACACTGTTTAACATCATCCAGCACCTTGAAGAGAGGGAGGAAGTCTCTGAATGTGATGACCAGATAACACATGCTGTGGCTGACCCAGAGGACCAACCAACTATGGTATCAGTCGCCCCCATTGTTAAGTCAAAACAATGGAAACGGAAGTCAGCTCGTCTAGTAAGGGAAGAAGCCTCTCCGAAGAAGGAGGGAGAAGGGGAAAAGGCAGGCACCTCTAAAGCAGAGCCATCACAAAAATAGCAGGAAGAAGAGATGGAAATCATAAACGAATCAGAAACCACTCGATCCCTATCCCTGAGCGAATTGCGAGAAATACAAAAGGATTATGGTCGACACCCAGGTGAACACATCCTCACCTGGCTGCTTCAGTGCTGGGACACTGGGGCCAATAGCCAACAATTAGAAGGCAATGAAACTAAGCAGCTGGGATCCCTCTCTAGAGAAATGGTAATTGACAAAGGAATTGGGAGAGAGACAGGTTCTCAGCCTCTGGAGGCGACTACTGGCAGCTGTGAAAGAAAGGTATCCCCATAAGGAAGACATTGTATATCAAGTAGGCAAGTGGGCCACTGTGGATAAAGGTCTCCAGCAATTGAGGGAATTAGCTGTGCGGGAGATGGTTTATAGTGATTTGGACGATGCCCAGACACCTAAAGATCCCGATGAAGTCCAGTGCACAACATCCATGTGGCGTAAATTGGTGCGGAGTGCACCATCATCACATGCCAGTACACTGGCAATATTTAATTGGGATGAGGGGATGGGACCAACAGTGTATAATCTGTCCTGCCAGCTTAAAAAATATGAAGACAATCTCTCTGCTCCGCTATGGGCCTGTGTCTCAGCTGTGGAGAAACTGTCCGAAAGACTTGACCACCTCGTAGAAAGAGCATATCCCTCCTCATCCAGATGGAGTAATATTTCAGCCACTAAGAATCAGTATTTTCCTGCTCGAGAGAGAGAGTACCCAAGACGCACACCATGTGGCACCTTGTGGTTTTATCTGCATGACCACGGGTAAGATATGAGGAAATGGGATAGTGTACCTACTTCAACCCTAGCTGCTCAGGTACGTGAACTGCAAGGAAATACAGCAGCAAGAAGAGGGGCCCCTAAGAAAAACACTGCTCCGGTTTCTGTTGGGTAGTTCTCCAGAGGCAGTAGAAGAGCTGATGTTATTCTTGACCCTGATGAAAGGACCTCTGCTTCTCATTTGCAAGAATTAAGTGGCAGACACTCCAACCAGGACTAGAGGGGCCCTGCCTCTGGCCAGGTAGAGGAGAGGGATTACCAGATTTATTGGACTGTGTGGATCCGATGGCCTGTCACATGGGAACCACAAGAATAGTGGACACTGGCGCACAATGTACCTTAATGCCATCAGGCTACCAAGGGACAGAACCCATCTGTATCTCTGGAGTGACAGGGGGATCCCAACAGCTAACTGTATTGGAAGCTGAAGTGAGTCTAACTGGGAATGAGTGGCAAAAGCATCCCATTGTGACTGGCCCAGAGGCTCCGTGCATCCTTGGCATAGACTACCTCAAGAGAGGGTACTTCAAGGATCCAAAAGGGTACCGGTGGGCTTTTGGCATAGCTGCTTTGAGCACAGAGAAGATTAGGCAGCTGTCTACCCTGCCTGGCCTTTCAGAAGACCCTTCCGCTGTAGAATTGCTGAAGGTTGAAGAATAGCAGGTACCAATCGCTACCACAATGGTGCACTGACGGCAATATCACACCAACTGAGACTCCCTGATTCCCATCCATGAGTTGGTTCAGCGTCTGGAGAGCCAAGGAGTGATCAGCAAGACTTGCTCACCCTTTAATAGTCCTATATGGCCAGTGCGGAAGTCTAACGGCAAGTGGAGGCTAACAGCGGACTATCACGGCCTGAATGAAGTCAAGCCACCACTGAGTGCTGCAGTGCCGGACATGCTAGAACTTCAGTACAAACTAGAGTCAAAGGCAGCCAAGTGGTACACCACAATTGATATCACTAATGCATTTTTTTTCCATCCCTTTGGAGCAGCATGCAGGCCACAGTTTGCTTTCACTTGGAGGGGCATCCAATACACCTGGAATCGACTGCCCCAGGGGTGGAAACACAGCCCTACCATTTGCCATGGAATGATCCAGTCTGCACTGGAACAAGGGGGACACTCCTGAACACCTGCAGTACATCGATGACATCCTCGTGTGGGGCAACACAGCAGAAGTTGTTTCTGAGAAAGGGAAGAAAATAATTCAAATTCTCCTGAAAGCTGGTTTTGCTATTAAACAGAGTAAGGTCAAGGGACCTTCACAGGAAATCCAGTTCTTGGGGGTAAAATGGCAGGATGGACGTTGCCACATTCCGATGGATGTGATCAACAAAATAACGGCAGTGTCTCCGCCAACTAGCAAAAAGGAAACACAAGCTTTCCTAGACCTTGTGGGATTTTGGAGAATGCATGTTCCAGGCTATAGTCAGCTTGTGAGTCCTCTATATCGAGTGACTCGAAAGAGAAACTATTTCAACTGGGGTCCCGAGCAACAACAGGCCTTTGAACAAATCAAACAAGAAATAGCTCGTGCAGTAGCCCTTGGTCCTGTCCGTACCGGACCAGCTGTGCAAAACATACTTTACACTGCAGCTGGGGAGCATGGCCTCACCTGGAGCCTCTGGCAGAAAACTCGAAAAGAAACTCAAGGTTGACCTCTGGGTTTCTGGAGCCAGGGCTATCAAGGATCAGAAGCCAATTACACCCCAACTGAAAAAGAGATACTAATGGCATATGAGGGTGTTCGAGCTGCTTCAGAAGTTGTGGGTACAGAAGCACAGCTCCTCTTGGCCCCATGGCTACCTTTGTTACATTGGATGTTCAAAGGGAAAATCCCCACTACACACCATGCGACTGACGCTACGTGGAGTAAGTGGATAGCGTTAATTACACAGTGGGCTCGGATGGGAAAACCTAATCACCCAGGAATCTTGGAAGAGATTATGGACTAGCCGGCAGGCTGAGATTTTGGAGTGCCAACAGAAGAGGTAACCTGTGCTGAAAAGGCACTACCATATAATGAGTTGCCAGAAGACAGAAAGCAGTATGTGTTGTTCACTGACGGATCCTGCCGTGTGGTAGGGAGCCATCGGAAATGGAAAGCTGCTGTGTGGAGTCCCACACAACAAGTTGTGGAGGCCATGGAAGGGGAAGGTGAGTTGAATCAGTATGCAGAAGTAAAAGCCATACAACTGGCCCTAGAAATTGCTGAAAGAGAAAAATGGCCAGTACTGTATCTCTACACTGACTCATGGATGGTGGCAAATGCTCTGAGGGGGTGGCTGCAGCAATGGAAACAGAGCAAATGGCAGTGCAGAGGTAAACCTATCTGGGCTGCTGTGTTGTGGCAAGATATTGCTGCCCAAGTAGAAAACCTGGATGTAAAAGTACATCATGTGGATGCCCACATGCCTAAGAGCCACGCTACTGAAGAACATCAGAACAACAAAGAGGCGGATTGAGCTTCAAAAATTGAAGTGGCTCAGGTGGACCTGGACTGGAGACATAAGGATGAGCTGTTTGTAGCTCGATGGGCCCATGAAACATCAGGACATCTGGGGAGGGATGCCACATACAGATGGGCTTGTGATCGAGGGGTGGACCTGACCATTGAAGCCATCACACAGGTTACCCATGAGTGTGAGATCTGTGCTGCAATCAAGAGAGCCATGAAGGTAAAATCTCCCTGGAACAGGGGGAGGTGGCTAGGGTTTTAATATGGTGAGGCCTGGCAAAGTGACTGTAATTGATTGCTCCCACAAACCCACCAAGGCAAACGGTACATACTCACCATGGTAGAAGCAACAACTGGGTGGCTGGAAACATATCTAGTACACCATGCCACGGCCCGAAACAGAATCTTGGGCCTGGAAAGACAAGTGCTGTGGTGTCATGGTATACCAGAGGGAACTGAGTCTGACAATGGAAGTCATTTCCAAAACAATCTAGTCTAGTATTGAGTGGGTGTATCACATTCCTTATCACCCACAAGCCTCTGGGAAGGTTGAGAGGTACAATGGACTGTTAAAGACTATGTTAAGATAATTGGATGCTGGGACATGGAAACAATGGGACATAAATCTACCAGAAGCCACTTGGCTAGTTAACAACAGGGGGTCTGACAGTCGTGCTGGTCCTGCCGAAACAAAACCCCTGCACACGGTGAAGAGAACTAAAGTCCCTGTAGTGCATGTAGGGAAGTGGATGGGGAAGGCGGTGTGGGTTGCTCCTGCCTTGGGAAAAGGCAAACCCACTTCACCCAAAGTCTTCACGCAAGGACCAGGGTATACCTGGTGGGTCATGCAGAAGGATGGGGATATCAGGTGCATGCCTCAAGGAGATTTAACCTTGGGAGAAAACTAATCTGTAATCTAAGTTATATGTTGTAGGAAGACGCTGCAGGATCAACGACAGGTCAACTTTGCAAGGAACTGGGCAAGTACAACAAGGACTTGAGCTAAGATGGTGCTGACATCCAGACATCCAACTCCGCCTGCCCTGAGTGACCACTTCGGCAGATGAAGACTAAATTGTCAACAGTTCTTATGGACATTTTCCGAGAAAGACCTATAGAATGAAAAGATATACCTACCTATCAATCTGTTAAAGAACAAGGAACAATGGTGATGAGAATACTTATATGCCAAAGTACGGGGGACCTGAGAGTGACACAAATGTTATGGAATAAGGGGTGGAGGTTGTACTGGGTCTGGCTGGGATGTTAACTTTTCCTGCAGCAGCCCATACAGTGCTGTGCTCTGCACTTGTAGCTAGAAGAGCAGTGGTATCACACTAGTGTGTCTGCTGCTGAGAAGTGCTGGCACAGCATCAGGACTCTCTCTAACCCTCCCAGGGGGTGGGCAAAAAAGTGAGAAAGAAACATCACCAGGGCAGCTGACCTAAACCAACCAAAGGGATATTCCATACCATATGATGTCACACTCAGCAATAAAAGGTGGAAAAAGGAAGAAGGGGGGAGGGGTGGGCTCTCTTTGTGAAAATGTCTGTTCTCCTCCCGAACACCGGCTACATGCGTTGAGGCCCTGCTTCAAGGACGTGGTCAAGTGTGAAATGTGTCCATTTGATTCGTGTCGTGTATGAAACAATGCTACGGCAGCATGATGAAATGTAACTTTCTATCTAAGAAAAACAGAGTGATTAGTGTACATAATTCTTGTACTGTGCAAAATAAGAGTCTAGCAATTTGTGTAAATAGAGGGCTTGAAGGACGAACACTGAGACTCGAGTCTGGGAGATAAGAGGACCAAGGAGTTTTTTTTGGAAACTACTGACTTCTGCATGAGACGCTGCCTAAGCGTCTGATATCCGGCAAAGAGATCCACCAAATAAGGAGAAAGGGGGAGTTGAAGGACGAC